>CM022704.1:31656466-31713966 GCA_012295165.1 Asparagus setaceus
ACCTTGACTTTAAATGAGATGTAGATATGAGACTATGACAGAATGGTTAGTTACCCGTTACTGTTGTTTGGAGTGCCCGAGTTTTCTGGTTGTTTAGATGGTCAGTTCTAGTTAGATGCATGCATCACTTCACACTATTATATTCGTTCGCATTTTCTGATTACTGTATTCATTCGCATTATTATTATACTGCCATTACCTGTGGGATCTTGCCGTGTGTTATACACGCTGACGTACTCCATTCTCTTGGTGTACGTCAGATTTAGATGACGGATAGGTTCAGTATGGAGATGCGCTTGAGACGGAGTTTTCTCAGCAGGAGAACCTTCCAGACGACAGAGTAAATCGAGCTGAAGCTTATTTTTCTCTTTGTTTTCAGTAGTTTGATGAACCTTAAACTTCTTTCAGTATTTCCATTTTAGCTCAGTTGACATTTGTTTTATGATTCTCTAGTCTTAGCTACATGTATTGTATCAGACGTGTAGACTCGTTTTGTAGTCCTGGATGTTACTTTATTTTGGTGATATGTACTCTTCTGTTCTGGATTATTATTTATGCTTACTGGCTGTGATTGGGATCTGTGACTATGATGTATTTTTATGATTACTTGACGCTTGGCGTATTAGATTGAGAAGAAATATTTTTTTCTATTCGTATTTCTCCTCAACCTAATACGTCATGGCTTGTTTTATGCTCCGCCTCGGTATTTTGGGAAGCGGTGGCGAGTTTTGGTGGTGGCCCATGCAGGCGTGACTCCGCCATTCCGAAGTTTCACAGTAAGAATATGATAAATAATTTAGACACGTATCACTACTCCATCCGTAAGACTATGTTTAGACCCTTATCCTATAGGTTATGCTTGATTTCTATCCTATTCGATTTCGATTCTGATTTTACTTGATTTCTTCGTTCTCCCTCTAATGTTTGAATTCCCGTCTTTCCTCCAGAGCCATGGCAGGTCCACATGGTAATAGTAATCCATCGGTGGCGGTGGCGGATGCGGCGTGGATCGCGTCGGCTTTGGAGATGATTCAGGGATTGGCTACGAACCAGCACCTCTTGGCAGAACAGTTGCAGCGGGAGCCTCAGCCCCAGCATCGTCCTCACACGGAGTCCGGAGTTAGGGAGTTCTGATATATGCGACCTCCATCCTTTTCTGGTGCCGAGGGGTCCCTAGCAGTAAAGGAGTTTCTCTAGGTCACGGAGACTATCCTTACAGTGGCTCGTATTCCCCCTGCAGAGTGGGTAGGTCTCATGGATGTTCAGCTCACCGATACGGCTTGGATCTGGTGGAATGCAGAGAAGACTCATTTGGAGAGGCCGATTTTGTGGGAGACCTTCACAGAGCACTTCAATCGGAAGTACTTTCCCCAGTCTGCCCGAGATGAGCTTTTGTGTAGGTTTGTTGCGCTCAAGCAGGGAGGTCGATCAGTCGATGAGTATGAGACAGAGTTCTCCTCCCTTAGCCTCTATGCTCCCCACCTTGTTACGCACCAACATCGAGGCACCAGCCGTAAGGGTCCGACAAGTATATCGATTGGCTCTAGGCGGTAGGCTTGCGACTCCGCGGCTGTATTGGATGCGGCACACGAGATTGAGAGCGTTCAGAAGGAGCCCGAAGACCCCCATGTGATTCAGAATAGAGCACCAACAGCTCCAACCAGGAGTGTCGAGTGTCCTCCTCCGAGGCAGCAGACCCAGCAGAGACAAAGACGCCTCGAGACGCTAGCTACAAGGCCACACTTCCTTCGTGGAGCCATATCGTCCCCGAGTACGCCTCGTGGCCAATCTTTGGTGAGGTGCTCTCATTGTGGCTTTCTCGGGCATACCCAACAGGAATGCCGCGCACGTCTTTGACTGTGTTTCACGTGTGGATCCCCCGACCATATCAGCCGGGATTGCCCACTGCGTCAGCAACCCCGTTTGCTTCCACCTCTAAATTGACCCGGCTCTTCGGCTCCGGCTCATTTCGGCCTGAGATCATACCCTCGAGCAGGATCTCTTCCTTCCTAGAGGCAGGTTTATCAGGAGGCACGGAGACAAGAAATACCGCACTGCACCTTCATGATGTCAGCTGTTGAAGTTGAGGCGAATGGCCAGGTTATCACTGGTAAGATTGTCTCCTCTTACTTTTAAATTGCATATATTTTCTTATTATTTAGCATTGCATGATAATATCACGATAGGATATGATTATGAGTACTAAGTTAGTTATATTTACCTCCTTCTGCATTAGGCAAGGTCATTGTTTCTTCCGTTCTTGCCTTGTCACTTTTCAATTCCGGAGCTTTCCATTGCTTCTTGTCTCGTCAATTTGCGGCCACCCATTCTCTTCCTATAGCTCCTCTGACCACGGGCTGGAATATCAACACTGGTAGCGGCGTCTTGGTAGCATCCAGTGGATATGAGGCATGTCCTGTGGTCATCTGCGGGAGAGAGCTTTTTGCAGATTTCTTAGTGATCGATTTGTTGAGTTTCGATGCTGTGTTTGGTATGGATTGGTTGGGGTTATTCTTCGCCACCATTGATTATCGCCGACGGAGTGTAGTCTTCGAGATTCCAGATCACCCGAGGTTTGAGTTCCTTAATGGCAGTACCACGACTGGAGCCGTGGAGTTCAGAGCGAGACCGAAGAAGGCGATGTTAGCTGCTATGCAAGTGGAGCCCGAAAAGCCAGCTGTTGCTCGGGAGTTTGAGGATGTGTTTCCCGATGATATTTACGGGTTGCCACTAGATCGAGCGATTGAGTTTTCCATAGAATTGAAGCCTGGAACCGCTCCGATCTCCAAGACCCCGTATCGTATGCCTCCAGCTGAGTTGGCCAAACTTCGGACTCAGTTAGATGATCTTTTGCGGAGAGGATTGATTCGACCTAGTGTATCAGCCTGGGGAGCACCTATATTGTTTGTAACTAAGAAGGATGGATCGAAGCGGATGTGTATCGACTACTGGGAGCTAAATGTAGTGACAGTGAAGAACAAATATCCTCTTCCCCGTATCGATGATATATTTGACCAGTTGGGTGGATCGAGAGTATTTTCTAAGTTGGATCTACGAAGTGGGTATCACCAGGTGAAGGTGAAGGAACCTGATGTTCCTAAGACAGCTTTCAGGATGAGATATGGGCATTATGAATTCCTAGTGATGCCGTTTGGTGTGACCAATGTGCCGGCGACGTTCATGAGTTTGATGAATCTGATATTCTATGATGTGCTGGATAAGTTCGTGGAGGTCTTCATTGATGATATTTTGGTGTATTTGAAGACCGAGGGGGAGCATACGGAGCACTTGCGGTTCGTGTTGCAGACGTTGAGAGAGCATCGGCTATTTGCCAAGTTAAGCAAGTGCCAGTTCTGGTTAGATCGCATTGTATTCTTGAGGCATGTAGTGTGGGGAGATGGTATATCTGTGGACCCGGAGAAGGTATCTGCTGTTGGAGATTGGCCAACCCCTAAGTCAGTATCTGATATTAAGAGCTTCTTGGGATTAGCTGGATACTACCGGCGCTTTATCAGAGATTTCTCGAAGATCGCAGAGCCAATGACGCGACTGACGAGAAAGGATGTTGGTTTTGTCCGTCCGACGCCAGAGCAGCGCTTGAGGAGTTAAAGTCTCGACGACTTCACCCCGCCTTGACGATACCGCATGAGCGAACTTCGAGGTATCGGACGATCCGGTAGAGGATTGGGATCGTTCTCAGCCGAGAATAGTCCGCGTGGTAGCGTATGCATCTCGTCGGTTGAAGCGGCATGGCGAGAACTATCCTACCCACGACACAGGTTAGCGGTATGATCTTTGCTCTTAAGCTTTGGAGGCATTATCTGTTGGGAGAGCAGGTGAAGGTATTTACTGATCATAAGAGCTTGAAGTATATCTTCACTCAGAAGGAACTCAACATGAGGCAGCGCAGATGGTTAGAGCTGATGGCAGATTTCGACATCGATCTATCCTGGCAAGGTCAATGTAGTGCCAGATGCTTTGAGTCGGTTGCTAGCCATCATGACCCTCACGACTCAGTGGAGACTTCAGAAGGATGTACGAGATATGAGTAGTGAGGTTATTCTTCCAGGGGTCACGGCTTCTTTGATGAATCTCCAGATTCAATCGACATTGGTCGGCGAATCAAGGTCGCCACCGTGACCCATTTCTTGAAGTCGCGAGAGTTAGGCATCGGTCTTGGCGAAATTTGTTATTCATGAGGATGGATCCTTGCGATTCGGGAGTCGTATTTGTGTGCCAGCAGGAGATGTTCGAGAGGAGTTATTGCAGGAAGCTCATAGTTCGCAGTATTCTATCCACCTGGAGGTACGAAGATGTACAAGGACCTGAAGCTGAACTTTTGGTGGCGTGGTATGAAGAGAGATGTGGCTCGAAGTGTGGCGAAGTGCTTGGTTTGTCAGCAGGTGAAGGCGAACATCGGCGCGTGCGGGTTCTGCGGCCGTTGCCAATTCCAGAGTGGAAGTGGCAACATGTCACCATGGATTTCGTCACTGGCTTACCTCGGAGCTCTAGACAGAATGATGCTGTTTGGGTGATCGTAGATCGATTAACCAAATCGGCTCACTTTATTCCATTCCGAGTGGGACAGTCGACGGAGCATCTTGCTCAGAGATATATGGAGGTAATTTCCTATCTCTAACTATTTGGTGAATTCTTCCTTTCCAGGATATTAGTAAATTCTTGGTATTATAGGAGATTGTGTGATTGCACGGAGTTCCAGTGTGCATCATCTCGGATCGTGATACCGATTACCGAATTGGAAGAGTTTGCGGCGAGTCTCGAACGGCTCGGCCAGACAGATTTTATCATCCGCAGACCGATGGACAGTCGGAGAGGACCATTCAGATTCTAGAGGATATGCTCAGAGCATGTATGTTGGACTTTCATGGATCGTGGGAGGATCACTTGCACCTGGTGGAGTTTGCTTACAACAACAGCCAAAGCAGTATTGGGATGGCCCCTTTTGCAGCTTTGTATGGGAGAAGGTGTCGCTCTCCTTTGAGTTGGGATGACATTGGAGACCGGGATATTTTTGGGCCGGAGTTGATTGCTAAATAAGTTGATCTTTGTCGGGATCATTCGAGGCGACCATAGCGGAGGCAATTCAAGCATTGGGCGGATGCGAAGCGTCGGCATTTGGAGTTTCAGCTGGGAGACCATGTATTCTTGAAGATCTCACCCAACCGAGGCACCATTCTCTTTGGAAGGCGTGGGAAGTTGAGTCCGCGGTATGTGGGACCTTTTGATGTCTTGGAGAGAGTTGGAGAAGTGGCATACCGACTTGCATTACCACCCGCATTGGCTGGAGTGCATGACGTGTTCCACGTCTCCCAGTTGAGGAGGTATGTTGGAGACCCGAGTCATGCCATAGATTTCTCAGAGATCGAGGTGCGACCTGATTTGACCTATGAGAAGCAGCCTGTGGCGATTTTGGACCGAAGAGAGAAGACCCTCCGGAACAAGACCGTTGCGCTCGTTCGTGTGATGTGGCACCCAGATTCCCCTGGAGAGTCGACTTGGGAGTTAGAGTCAGAGATGCGGCAGCGATACCCTCAGTTGTTCTTGGACTCTTAGCTGGTACATTCTATTTCATAATGTATTGCTGCTACCTCATATCTTCTTCTAATTCTGGATATGTAGTTCTTTTGAATATCTCTCCACATATTTAATTGAGTCTTTCATTCCATGTCCCTATCTCTGGGTTGTTATACACCGCTCCTATTTTTAATTCTGAGGACCGAATTTGTTTTAAGGGGGGTAGGATGTAACACCCGTGAATTTTCGATATGTATTTTTCGATATTAAATACTAAATAATATTTTAGATATTGATATTATATTAATCATATATATATATATATATATATATATATATATATATATATATATATATATATATATATATATATATATATATATATATATATGATAGAGGTTATTAATATTTAGTTAATAATATTATTAGATTAATCGTTATAAATTGTCATGAATCATTATGTAATATTTGATTGTATTATTATTACGTGCTTGATGATATTAGTCCACGTGCATTTTTCTACCACGCATGCCAACCCTAACCCTAACCCTAACCCTAACCCTATATATAAATATAATATTTTATTTTTCAAAAACTTACCCCATCCTCTCTCTCTCTCTCTCTCTCTCTCTCTCTCTCTCTCTCTCTCTCTCTCTCTCTCTCTCTCTCTCTCTCTCTCTCTCTCTCTCTCTCTCTCTCTCTCTCTCTCTCTCTCTCTCTCTCTCTCTCTCTCTCTCTCTCTCTCTCTCTCTCTCTCTCTCTCTCTCTCTCTCTCTCTCTCTCTCTCTCTCTCTCTCTCTCTCTCTCTCTCTCTCTCTCTCTCTCTCTCTCTCTCTCTCTCTCTCTCTCTCTCTCTCTCTCTCTCTCTCTCTCTCTCTCTCTCTCTCTCTCTCTCTCTCTCTCTCTCTCTCTCTCTCTCTCTCTCTCTCTCTCTCTCTCTCTCTCTCTCTCTCTCTCTCTCTCTCTCTCTCTCTCTCTCTCTCTCTCTCTCTCTCTCTCTCTCTCTCTCTCTCTCTCTCTCTCTCTCTCTCTCTCTCTCTCTCTCTCTCTCTCTCTCTCTCTCTCTCTCTCTCTCTCTCTCTCTCTCTCTCTCTCTCTCTCTCTCTCTCTCTCTCTCTCTCTCTCTCTCTCTCTCTCTCTCTCTCTCTCTCTCTCTCTCTCTCTCTCTCTCTCTCTCTCTCTCTCTCTCTCTCTCTCTCTCTCTCTCTCTCTCTCTCTCTCTCTCTCTCTCTCTCTCTCTCTCTCTCTCTCTCTCTCTCTCTCTCTCTCTCTCTCTCTCTCTCTCTCTCTCTCTCTCTCTCTCTCTCTCTCTCTCTCTCTCTCTCTCTCTCTCTCTCTCTCTCTCTCTCTCTCTCTCTCTCTCTCTCTCTCTCTCTCTCTCTCTCTCTCTCTCTCTCTCTCTCTCTCTCTCTCTCTCTCTCTCTCTCTCTCTCTCTCTCTCTCTCTCTCTCTCTCTCTCTCTCTCTCTCTCTCTCTCTCTCTCTCTCTCTCTCTCTCTCTCTCTCTCTCTCTCTCTCTCTCTCTCTCTCTCTCTCTCTCTCTCTCTCTCTCTCTCTCTCTCTCTCTCTCTCTCTCTCTCTCTCTCTCTCTCTCTCTCTCTCTCTCTCTCTCTCTCTCTCTCTCTCTCTCTCTCTCTCTCTCTCTCTCTCTCTCTCTCTCTCTCTCTCTCTCTCTCTCTCTCTCTCTCTCTCTCTCTCTCTCTCTCTCTCTCTCTCTCTCTCTCTCTCTCTCTCTCTCTCTCTCTCTCTCTCTCTCTCTCTCTCTCTCTCTCTCTCTCTCTCTCTCTCTCTCTCTCTCTCTCTCTCTCTCTCTCTCTCTCTCTCTCTCTCTCTCTCTCTCTCTCTCTCTCTCTCTCTCTCTCTCTCTCTCTCTCTCTCTCTCTCTCTCTCTCTCTCTCTCTCTCTCTCTCTCTCTCTCTCTCTCTCTCTCTCTCTCTCTCTCTCTCTCTCTCTCTCTCTCTCTCTCTCTCTCTCTCTCTCTCTCTCTCTCTCTCTCTCTCTCTCTCTCTCTCTCTCTCTCTCTCTCTCTCTCTCTCTCTCTCTCTCTCTCTCTCTCTCTCTCTCTCTCTCTCTCTCTCTCTCTCTCTCTCTCTCTCTCTCTCTCTCTCTCTCTCTCTCTCTCTCTCTCTCTCTCTCTCTCTCTCTCTCTCTCTCTCTCTCTCTCTCTCTCTCTCTCTCTCTCTCTCTCTCTCTCTCTCTCTCTCTCTCTCTCTCTCTCTCTCTCTCTCTCTCTCTCTCTCTCTCTCTCTCTCTCTCTCTCTCTCTCTCTCTCTCTCTCTCTCTCTCTCTCTCTCTCTCTCTCTCTCTCTCTCTCTCTCTCTCTCTCTCTCTCTCTCTCTCTCTCTCTCTCTCTCTCTCTCTCTCTCTCTCTCTCTCTCTCCCTCTCTCGAGAAAAAGTATATTTTAATTGAAATATTGGATAATTATGTTGAGAATTAGTTTAAAGGATTTTTATGGGAATTTATGTTGAAAACTACGTCATTTCATGTGGTTAACTCCTCTTATTTCACATTTTCATATTGTACCGTTGTTGATAGTTATTCACGTTACTGTTTATGATACACGACACTGACACGTAGAGTAATTGCACATATGACATGTTAATTGCAGTTATTCATAGTCTTGTTGTGTCCAGAACCGTAGTAGTTCATGACTTAGGGACTTGGTTCATCATGAACATCACCTAGTGACATGTGTGAGTTGACCCTGCTTAGGAGGTGAGCCCGTGTTTGATATATCGGCATCGTTGACTTGATTTACCTGAGACCGTGGGATGGGAAAGTCTTTGTTCATGTATTCGGATGTGGCCGTTTATGTATCTTCCAGACCCGTGCCAAGTGACCTTGTTTCCCGCGCTTGGGGCTGGTTTGTTGGGCCCGTGAATCGTTTTGCATGTGGCCAATGTACTTTTGTATTCACCTGAGTCCTGCTTGTGTCCGGACAAGCCGGAACCTGATTGCGTGTAGTCCTTTGACCGTTCGTTGTTCCGCGGTATTGGATGCGCGTAGAGGATAATGAACCGTCAGTTATCCGATTAATATGAACCTTGACTTTAAATGAGATGTAGATATGAGACTATGACAGAATGGTTAGTTACCCGATACTGTTGTTTGGAGTGCCCGAGTTTTTTGGTTGTTTAGATGGTCAGTTCTAGTTAGATGCATGCATCACTTCACATTATTATATTCGTTCGCATTTTCTGATTATTGTATTCATTTGCATTATTATTATACTGCCATTGCCTGTGGGATCTTGCCGTGTGTTATACGCGGCGTACTCCATTAAGCGGTGTGCGTCGATTTAGATGAAGGACAGGTTCAGTATAGAGATGTGCTTGAGCCGGAGTTTTCTCAGCAAGAGAACCTTCCAGACGACGGAGTAGATCGTGCTGAAGCTTAGTTTTCTCTTTATTTTCAGTAGTTTGATGAACCTTAGACTTCTTTCAGTATTTCCATTTTAGCTCAGTTGACATTTATTTTATGATTCTCTAGTCTTAGCTACATGTATTGTATCAGACGTGTAGACTCGTTTTGTAGTCCTGGATGTTACTTTATTTTGGTGATATGTACTCTTCTGTTCTGGATTATTATTTATTCTTACTGGCTGTGATTGGGATCTGTGACTGTGATGTATTTTTATGATTACTTGACGCTTGGCGTATTAGATTGAGAAGAAATATTTTTTTCTATTCGTATTTCTCCTCAACATAATACGTCGCGGGCTTGTTCGCATTCCGCTTCCGGGTATTTTGGGAAGCGGGGCATGACACAGGTTAATAATCAAGTCCTTCAGAACGAGAGAATTATGTTGAATACATGCATCTTGAAGCCAACATTTGAAGAACCCTTTGTCAATGAACTTAGATTTTTGGAAAATAGAAAACAACAAGATTTTATTTTTGATGAAATTTTTGTTAATAACGAATCTAAGTTCAAGAAGCATACAACCTTTAATACCTACCTTTCATTGCTGCAAACATCACTAAAAACCCTGAAATTTTTAGAATTTAAGCACATCAGTGATTATATCATTTTGAAATTCTTTAAATTTCAGGGTAGAATTTTCACAATAAGGTAGGATTTAATGTAGAATGTGAGCTTTTCATGTTTTATCTTTTATTCTACATTTTTATTTTTGTCTCATAATAATAAAAGAATTTATTATTCTCTCATGTGAGAGTTTCTTATTGTTCTTTATTTAAAAAAGAGAGAGAATAAATTTTGGCTTCACCCCTCATCTTGAAGGTATTTGAGAATTTTATCATTGTTCAAGCTAGTCGAACAAATGTAAGTGCTTTAATTATTATCTATTTTACTTTGTGCATAATAGAATTTGCATTGAGAACAATGTAAAATTTAGGTGTGGGGGTGGGAATTAGTCATTTTGCTCTTTATCTTAGTCATTTTTCTCTTTTTCTTACCATTTTTTTCTTTTTATGTCATTTTCCCCTCTTTTCATAAAAGAAAAGTCACTTGCCAACTTAATAGAGTTGATTAATAATTGATCTATTTGATAGAATTTAAGTCTTCTAATCCTTAGTTAGTTCTATACTCAAGTTTACCTTTTATGATAACTCCAAATAAATTTCTTAAGAAATAATTTTCAAAGTAGTATACTTTACTTAAGTTTTAACTTAGATTTTTAATTAAAGTAATGAAATTTTTGCATGCCTAACTTAGAGTTGAAAATAATTTTTCAAGTTGTCTTGATCCAAATATTGTTCAAAATATATATACATATACACATATTATACTAACTTAACAAAAGAAGAAAAATTTCTCTTAAAATCATTGATGGTTTTATTTTACTAAGCCTAAGTTGACTGAGTAATTAAGCCCGAGGAGTATTTCTATGCTTAATGACCTAAACCCAATTGGGTTGAGATTCATTGGCCCAAAACTCGCTAAATGGTCACTTAGAAAGCCCGATTAAAAAGAACAAAACCACCAAGGAATAAAGAGTAAAAAATCATACTAACCATGTTTTTATATATAGTTATATTTGTATATGTTCTTGAAGAATTAAATGGATTAAAAACTTGAAGTTTGTTTAAAACAAAGAGTTAGCATGTTCTTTTAAAACTTTTAAATTAAATTTTGAGTTGAACTTGGTTTTGTATAACTATAATGGAAGGATTTTCTTAAAAAATTACATTGGAGTTATGATAAAAATATTTTCTTGAGTATTAACCAACTTCATTTGGAATAGTTAAATATATCAAATGAATTAATTATTTCATTAACTTCTTTAAATTGGCAAGTTGACTGAATTTTGTGGGTATATTCACTGCAAACCCTCATGAGACTACAACTCGTCCACTAGGGTAACCTAGGGGTTTAAAGGCTTGTTGTATGCGCTAAATACAACCGCAATTCCTACGAAAGTGAGTTAGATTTTCTTTTTATTTTCTTTGCTAGAGGACTAGCAAAAGTTAGGTGTGGGGGTATTTGATTATCACATTTTAATTATAAATTTATACACTCATTACCTATTTTATATGAATAAAGATATTACTAATAATCGTTTTTATCTTAATTTGCAGGTTAATGGAGTATTAATGAATAAGAGCCAAAATAACTCAAATCATCTAATTTTCTACCAATTTTTGAAGCCCAAATATAAAGACAAACGAAGGTCCAAGATACCAAAGTGATTCAAGAGAAATTGGTGAAGAAAAATGAAGAAAAGATAAATTCGGTTGGAAACCAACCGACTGGCCAACCGATTGGTTCGCAACAGATTTGATCAATGGCTAATTTTTCTTCCTTGGTGGCCAAGTTTGATCTAATGGTTCACATCAATTCTGTTGGGCTATAAATAGAGGGGTAGAGGGAGAGGTTTGAGTGTGAAATATTTTATAAAAACTCTATTTAGAGAGGAGGGTTACTCTTCATTGAGAAGACCTTCCAAAAATTATAACTTTTGTTACACAATAAATAAAATTTTTCACCCCTTCAATTTCCTTTCTCTTCTTCTTATCCAAGGACCAAAAGGAGGATGAGATGAAGATCAGGAGTTGTTGGTTTATCTTTTATTTATTTTTATTTTTTCATTTCTTGTTCATTTATATGCTTTGTAGCTTAGATTTACTTTCATGTAATTTAATTCCTTACAATTTACTTTCATGCAATGTCTTTAATTTTTATATTTACTTTCTAGTATAGATTTTTTTTAACTCACCTAGAGGCTAGAATCCTCTAGGAAATTACTCTTTTCTAAGTGTGGAGCTAATATTTGTGGGATCCCTAGAGATTGTTTGAAACTAGCTGACAAATCCAACTTATTCCCATAAGATTGAGATAAGCTAAGTGGATCTACTCTAGATTCCTCATATCTTTAATTAATCCTCCATACTTTACCTTCTTTATTTTCCTCTTATCATTGCTTTTCATTTGTTTGTTATTTTCTTTTATTCTTGATTCTTGATTTCATTGATTTTTACTTCTCTCTCAATCTCATATTCCCTCAATGTGCATATAATCTCAAACCTAGTTTTGTTGTTATGTGCATATAATCACAACCACATTCTCAACTTCATTTTCTCCTCTTTTGCACATAATCCACATCCACTTTCTCTTATCTCTCACAAACCACTTTCACCATGTTTTTCTTTTATTCTTGAATAACTCCTAATTGTCGCGCACATAATCAAACAAAGAACCAAACTTAATTAACTTCCTTCTTCACGTTCCTCGTGGGATCGATAATCTTTTATACTATAACTTGATCAAGATTGTATACTTACAACTTTAGAAGGTAATCATTTATTTCCCATCAATCATCTGTTGTAGGAAGTGGGATTTCTGGTAAGGTTGATTGGACATTGGCCTCATTTGGTCGTATTCAGTAAAACAATCTTCACCATTAAACTTTGAATTTTTTGACTGGACATTAGCCTTATTTGGTCGTATTCTTATATATTGTGTTGCCACAGATGTCTCCATCACATGCGTACCCTTTTCACGGGTGCGATCTTTCTTTCCTTTGTCTATCCCATGTTCAAAGAATTTATGGTTCCCTCTATCTGAGTGACGATTCAACTGATTGAGATAATTTTCTATATCAGTTGATTTAGATGCTAACTCTTCAAAAGTCATAGGCCGTACCCCTTGAAGGTGAACTGTCATTTCTGACCGAAGATTGTTCATGCACATCCTTATAGCCTCTGGTTCTGTGATGGGCTGAGGATAATGGAGACTCAAGTTTCTCCATCTGTTAATGAAATTAGATGCCCTCTCATTATGAGCTTGTTCAGTCCGAGTTAATTCAGTGATGCTCACAGTCCTTTGAGTATTATAGAAGCGTTGTAAGAAGGCTTCTTGCATCTGCTCCCAATTTCTTATTGATCCAGGCAGAAGCTTGGTATACCAAGTGAATGTAGGACCTGAAAGTGTTTGAACAAACTGTCTTAATAGGAGAGCCCCATTGTGAGCGGTATCTTGGCATGCTTCTAGAAAGTGAGCTATGTGCTCATGTGGTGAACCATTTCCATTGAATTTGGCGAATTGAGGTTGTCGGTAATTTGCAGGGAAGGGAATCATGTCAATCTCAGTAGGATAAGGCTTTGTATAGCCTGGTCTCATTGCATACTAATTTTACATTAAATGTGCCCTGACCCCTTCAGTGATGAGTCTTTACACTGTATCAAGTGAAACTACAGTTGAGTGATGCTGAACATTTGAAGCATTATTTTGAGTAGAAGGATTTGAAAAAGTTTGTGCCCTAAGTTGAGCAATTTCTTCTTCTTTATGTTGGATATCTCTTTGAAGTTGCACCAATTTATCATCAAGTGACATTTCATCAGTTGTTAAAACTTGTTCTGTGCCTAATAGATTAGGTTCATATTCTTTTTCTACACTACCAATGGTATCATTAGAGTGAGAATAAGAATAAGAAGAAGCAGATGATTCATTATCATTATTTTCAACTTCAAGAGATACAGACCGTGACCTCGACTGACTACTTGTCACAGGTCGATGATTCGGTACAATAGTACGCCTCCTTTTAAGTACATATCTTCATCATCAGTCACACTAACAGGCATGACATTCATGACATGACTGAGAGGAGGATTATTTAAATCGGGCACTATGGTGATTTCACATAAGTGCTCACGTAACCAACTGACTCGCCTTCTATCTTCAGGAAAAAGATCATGGCATGCCCTATCTTGTAAGAACAGTCGATACTCCCTAGCCGTCAATCGTCGTATCACTACACGACGCCCTCCTGGGATCAATGCTGATTCATAGTGATGATTTGGTTGTTGATAATACCAATGTTGATGGTGTGTGCTTTCATAATATTTATAAAGAGGAGTGTCTTGCCTTTCATTTCTTTGAGGCATGACACGCTGCATATGATGTCCGAAGAAGTATCATCCTCCAGTCTCATAATGAGTTGGTTCCGCAGAATGATACTGAGGAGACTGTCTTCGTTCCCAGTGATCTTCAGTTGACTCAGACATACAGCTCCAAGAGGATAGGGTTGAATCATATTTAGATTCATAACTTGCCGGTTTACCCGAATAGAATTGATAGTGCTAATAACGTAGAGCATCATTTTGGCGAGCCCTCACTCTAAGCCTGCCTAGGCGAACAACAGAGGGGCTTATAGAACATTGTTCTGACGTCTCCCTTGAGGGGTTATTAACTTGGACTTGTTGCACTGGGGCAGGCACTACCCTACTTGGAATTCTTGAAAAAATTTCCTTTTTGATAGGGCCTTTCAGTTTTTAGGGTTGGACAGTTGAAGAGGAGGGAACTCCCTATCATAAGAATTTGCTCCAAATGCGTCCATGTCTCGAGAGCATTCAATATGAGAGAAACGCCTTTGAGCAACATAGTGCCTCATTTCAACTGAAGAGGAATCTATGCTTTCTTCCATCACTCCCTTACCCTTTCTAACATGAAAAGTGGGTGGTTTCTCCTTGTTGTTAAGGGTATCTTTAGGACCCTCACGGATGACAATACCAGGGGCACTCCTCATGTTTGCATTAAGCTTTTGGGCATTAGCTATAGGAGTTGGGACTGAGGGTGATTTCCTCATCCTTTTCTTCATAGCCTTAGTCACCACAGGAGTAATGCCATCATTATCCGCTTCAATATGTATTGGGTGAAGAGGACATTCAGGTTGTGGGATAGGGCATGATGTTGATTGAGGAATGTTCTCCGCTGTAGCCATCTCCACGGGAACCAGCACCCACAATGCACCAATTTGCACGGACACGAATTTTTGAGTCGTGCCATTAACATTTGAGTTGTTCACATGATTTGTCATTTTCACCTGCGAACAATGAATACAGAGAAAATGTTTTAGTGCTTTGTGCACAGAATTTTTTTTAAGTGCCTTATGCACAAGATGTCATCTACTATTTACTTTCTAAAAGATGAGGGGAAAAGCATGCTCTCACTGTGGTCGCCAAAAATTTATAAGTGTCGGAATGCCCGACGTGTATATTTTGTAAAAAAATTTCAAAGTGGTGCTAGTATCCATCAGAGGAGAAATAATATTTGGGTAGGCTAATCTCTTCTTGACCAAGCTGTATCTCTCAAGGAGAGTAGAGCAATCCCTAAATATTCACTCCTTAGATACATATTAGTATCACTTTGTTTGAAAAAAAAAGGTTGTGAGGTGCATGCTTCTAGAAATTTATTTCTTCTTGTTAATTACTCTTATTAAAAGAAACCCCTGATTAATAGAAAGCAAAGAATTAAATAGATATCAGAAATCAAATGCAGAGAGATACTTATTTCATTATCTTTCTAATGTATTACAAAATTTAAGAGAAAGAAGATGGGACCTTGGGTTTCCAGACAATGTTCTGGAGCCCTCCTCCCTTTCAAAATAAAAATGCAGAGGACCTTGTCGTTGCTGTTTCAGACTCCAAATATCTCTCTTTCTAATTTCTCTCAGCCTTTTCTCTCTCTTTTCTGTCATTCTTTGTTGTTTATGGTCCCCCTTTTCTAACGAAAGGAATGTCTATTTATAGGGAAGGTCAGGGGAAGTTATCGCCAGGTGTTGAAAAAGGATTGGTGGGGGAGTTATGATAACTTCATTATCGAAACTTCTTTATTAAGATTGTTATGTTCGTTTATCATAACAAATATTTTCTTTGCTTTTCACTTCTCATGTGTCTATCCGCTTATCTTTGGTGTTTCTTAAAATAGATGTTATAGAGAGCCTATACACCTTCAAGCTGAAATTAGGTTTGTATGAGGGTGAGTATCCTCAAGTTAGGTTTTATTGCTAAGGCTTATGATCGCATGACAACACCAATGTATCGAAATTGACATGCACCCTCAAGTTTGAGAATTTGGCTAATATGAAGGGGTGAGGCATGTGTTTTTGTGTTGGACTAACAGAGGGTGCATATACTCTCAAATTTACATGAGGTGCTGTCATCCTCACCTTGATTTTCATTTATATGAGGTACTATCCCTCACATTGATTTTGATTTATATGAGGTACTATCCCTCACATTAATTTTGATTTATATGAGGTATTATCATCATCACAATAGGTTTCGTTGATAAGGCTTGTTGAGCTCATCAAATTTGACAACTATAAGGGGAAAGCCTCTGAATTAATTAATATGGAGGGCTTACCTTCATTAGTTTTGATTTGTATGAGGTGTTATCCCTCACATTAGTTTTGATTTATATGAGGTACTATCATCCTCACAATAGATTTTATTGATAAGACTTGTTGAGCTCATTAAATTTGACAACTACAAGAGGAAGGCGTGCCTCTATGAATTAATTAATATGGAGAGTCTACCTTCAAATTAACTTGTATATGAGCTATGGGTACCCTCAAGTTGATTTCACTTTCAAAGCTTATCAAAAAGTATTAAACCCTTTAAATAATTAAGATTGTGGCTATAAAATTTTTGTGCGTCTACATTGTATTAAAAGCAGTAGTCTGATTGATAGTGGAGAGAATCAAATCCCTATCTTTCCTGTTTGGTATGTGATTTATTTTGGTTTTGTTTCGTTTCAAAGTAACCGTACCTTAATCATTGCGTGAACTCAACATATTGAAACACTTACTGTGTGTTTACAATTCTCAAGCTTGTCTTTTTCTTATAATTGTATAATTGATGGAATGTGCAATTTCAGTGAATGTCTACAGTTATCATTCCCATATATAGTGATGAGAGACATTGATCATCTCTTTAACGGTTGGAATTGTATGTATAGTCTCTCTATTCAACTTCAATACCCACAAGGTAAATTCTATTTGACAAATATATACCTATCAATGATTGGCTGGAATTGGAATCCAAAACCTTCATCATGCCATGTGCTTACTTTCCTCATTAAGGCAGGACCCAAGTGTTTGGACGGCCCCAAAATCCCATCCAATTCAGAAAGCAAGACTATCATCCTTATCAAAATAGTTCTATTTGAACTACCAACAAATTGTGCCCTTGTCGCAACGATTCACGGAGAAATGTGTTCGCGGGGAAAGTTGGTTTGTTATTCATTGCTCGTTTGAACTCGTGTACAGCTTCGTTGGCCTACAACAAAATTTCAAACAAAAAAAATGCCTTTATTTTAGGCGTACAATGAAAACGAAAATTACAACTCTCTTCCTTTTGTGAACAAACACGAGGATCTCTATTTTCCGGGATCCTCGCTTGCGTGGGTTCTTTGCCTGTGCCGGGGATTTTTTGTTCGTCCGTTGACCACCGCGCAATTCCGATCCTCGTGTAAGCGGGTTGGAACTACTGAGGCGTAGAGGGCTCGTTTCCGCGAAGGAAGCGAAGCGCTGAGGATCACACTCCGCGAAGGAGAGGATCGCTGCGGGGATCACACTCCGCGAAGGAGAGGATCGCCGGGCGGGTGAGATCTACAAGGAGAAATCCGGCGCTATCCACGAGGTTAAGACGAAGCTTAACCTAGAGGGTATCTGTAGTTCGACCCGAGTTTGCTTACCTTCCGCCTATAGATCTGACGTCGACTGGACTTGAGCTCGCCGGTGCTCGGAACGGCGCGTTGACAGCTCGTGGATCTCGTGAGAATTCTTCGGAAACTCCTCGAAAATCCCGCCTCAAAGCCAAAGCCAAATCCTCAAATCCCAAAAATCCAGCCCTTGAATGAGCAAGACCCCCCCTATTTATACAAAAACAAAGTGTAGCCAGCGACGGCAATTGGCTCGGCCACTTCAACCACCTCGGCCAAGTTGGCGAGGTGGCTCGGCCAAAGTGGTAGAGCCTCCTCGGCCACTTGGCGAAACACCTCGGCCAAGTTGGCGAGGTGGCTCGGCCAAAGTGGCCGAGCCACCTTGGCCACTTGGCGAGGTGGCTCGGCCAAAGTGGCCGAGCCACCTTGGCCACTTGGCGAGTGCAGCGTCGCGGCGCTCCGTCGTCTCGGCGTCGTTTTCCGTCGACTCTCCGTTGATTCTTCGTCGATTCTTGGTCTTAGGGCTTAGTTTTGCTCGGTGATGTCGCCATTGTGTTGAGTCCGTGTCCGATCAACTTTGAGCTCAAGCGGTTCGTTTGCATCGGCGGACTAAATGCGGTTGATTCCGTCTCGTCAATGTTTGAATTTAGCCAACTTCGCCTCGTTGAGCCGTCGTCGGGTTTTCTCCGCGGCCGCGTCGTTCGCTGGCTCAAATGCGCCTGCCGACTCACTTCATGGGTTCGTCGACTGGCTTTACGCGTTTTCGCGGCGTAATCCGCGTCGGCGGCGTTACGAGTCGGCGCCGTCCGGATGGATCGTCGGTTATCAACCCACCGTTCTGAGTCTTGTTGAATGCGATAAGCAATTTTTAACGCCTACAGATACCCCCTCCAAAGCGTCTCAGTCTCGATTCTTGATGAGTCTGGGATGCTTTGGACATGATGAGCCCTTCACTCTTTAATTGGCGTGATAGGACTTGTGAATGACCCTGGCGTTTGATCTCTCCATTCCCTTCAGTCTTTCCAGTGCTTTGTAGGATTGCTGAAGGTATTACGGTACTGCATTTTTTTGTCTGACCGTTGTCGAAATCTCGACCAGAAGTCGATAGATAACTTTCTTTTGAGGTTGGCTCCAGTATTTGATTCCTCCAATTCTCTCAGGTTCTCCAGTGCTTTGTAGGATACCTGGGGGTGTTGCGGTGCTGCATTTATTGCTTGACCGTTGTCGGAATTTCAAACTGTAGCTAATTGAGTTCATTCTTTGTTGACTTCGTGTGGTGGATTGTCGTCCAATTGACCATCGAGGTTCCTCCGTTGATGGGGAGTTCTTGATGGATCGAACCGTTGATCGGTGAATCCTTCGTCGGCGACTTCGTTGGTTGGCGTCGCTCTTGCATTACTTCGTTGCGGTGTGTTCATCCACGGTGGGAGGTATTCTTCCCAATTGTTGATTGGTAGGCCCTCGGTGGGGATGCATGAATCGGCAGCGATCTGATGGGAGGAGTCCTTCGGTAGAAGCGTTGTCCGTCGATATAAGCCTCGTCAATTTTATCCCTCCTTGAGGTCCCAGTGGGGAGGAAATTGAGGGTTATCGAGTTATCCTTAAGAATATGGTAATATTCTCCGGAACTTCGTTAAGAACCGGAATTAGTTTATACTCGTAATCCTATTTGGAGTAGGGCATGGGAGAATATCACGGAAGATTGAGTGCCTTGAGCCACCTTCGATGATTTCGACCATTTAGAGGTTAAGCTCCAAAGTCTACAAGATTTTGAAGTAGCCGGGCTCGCCTCATATATCGAGGCTCGCGGCGGCTGGCTGGGGTTATTGGGACTGGAGTTCAAATGCAGCGGGCGGGTGCATCATTTGGAGGCTAGCATTCTTTGAAGCTTCATCTTCCGTGGGACATTTTGGTCTTGTGTGCTCTTTGGAAGCGAGGATAGTAGAGCTCGAGCAGGGAGCTTCAGCGGCGAGGAGAGCGATCGTCTTGAAGGCGGCGAAGGCCAACAAAGAAAAGACTCTGCGGTCGTGCAGGAACTTGAACTCTCGGCGAAGGCGGTTAATATCGAAGGAGCTGCGGAGGCCCTTAATGGCGGCGAGGCTTTCGGGGCGAGCCGGGGAGGAACCGGCAAGCTTTTCTCAATAAAGTATTTCTTTGTCACAAATCTGCCGTTTAGAAAACTTGTGTAACCAGTCTTTTATCGATAAAATATATTTCCGTCCTCTTTTGTGCTCGATTATGATTCTTTTATTTCGTCGAAATAATTAACCATAATACTTATAGGATTTTGGCAAACCCTCGGTAGTCAGCGGTTTGATTAGCCTTTACCAACTACCGTTTGAATTGGGCTAGCGTCGCGGATTATCACGGATCCGTTCCGCCGCGTGGCGTTGTCTTTGGAAGAATGAAACTCTTCTAGACTTGTTGCTATGATATTGAATACATAGGCCGTTACTCTTTTACGGGCAAGAGACCACCCGACAGCGTGTGAGGCGTTGGCTTAATCCCTTCTTAGGCTTGGGATGAAATACCCGAATCGAACTCACGGTATCTTCTTCAATTGGAAAAAGACTAAGCCGACAGCAGCGTGTAAAGGCGTTGACTTTATCCTTCTTAGGCCGGGATAAAATACCCGAGTCGAACTCACGGTGTCTTCTTCAATCGGAAAAAGACTAAGCCGACAGCAGCGTGTGGCGTTGACTTTAGGGTTATTAGCCAACCCCGACCCTCAGCGGTTTGACTAGCCTTTACCAACTACCGTTTGAGTTGGGCTGGCGTCGCGGATTATCTAGATCCGCTCCTTGCGTGGCGTTGTGCTAAAGAATGAGACTCTCTTAGACTTAGTGCTACGATGTTGAATCGTGAAGCCGTCTTTTATCAGGGAATAGACTCCCGACAGCGTGTGGCGTTGGCTTTATCCTTCTTAGGCTTGGGACAAAATACCCCAGAATCGAACTCGGTGTCTTCTTCAATCGGAGAAAGACTAAGCCGACAGCAGCGTGTAAAGGCGTTGGCTATATCCTTCTTAGGCTTGGGATAAAATACCCCAAGATGAATCTTGGCCTTCTTTGACGGAGAAAGGATTGAACGGCATAAGGTTGATTGAGGTGGGAAAGGAAGAATGTATTCTATTTCCGAAGGTGGAGAGGAAGGAGGATCTTGTCTCCTATCTCAGGGTAAGGGATGAACAAGAGAGGAAGGTTTTGTATCCTATCTCTTGCCGGTGGAGAGGAAGGTTTTGTGTCCTATCTCCGAGTGCTCACGAATTTGAGATAAGAGAGGAAGGTTTTGTATCCTATCTCTTATTGATGGAGAGGAAGGAGGATCTTGTCTCCTATCTCAGGGTCTTTGGAAAGGAAGGATTTTTGTCTGTTTCCGTGAAAGAGGCTGAAAATGGGATCTCCATCTTGAGAATCTTGAAAGATGAAACTAAGAGTGGGATCTCCACTCAGAATCTAAGACAAGAGAGGAAGAATGTATTCTATCTCTTGCTTGAAGAGGAAGGATGTGTCCTATCTCGGTGAAGGTGGGAAAGGAAGAATGTATTCTATTTCAGATGAGAAACTAAGAGTGGGGTCTCCACTCAGAATCTAGGAAGGGTATGGATAGCTTTCTCTTTTGTAGGATTGCGAAGGTATTACGATCTTGCATTTTTTGTCGACCGTTGTCGAAATCTCGACCAGAAGTCGATAGATGAATTTCTTTTGAGGTTGGCTCGATGTTTGATTCCTCCAATTCTCGGGTTCTCCGGTGCTTTGTAGGATACCGGGGTGTTGCGGTGTCGCATTTATTGCTTGACCGTTGTCGAATTTCAAGCGTAGCTAATTGAGTTCATTCTTTGTTGACTTCGTGTCGGTGGATTGTCGTCCAATTGACCATCGAGGTTCCTCCGTTGATGGGGAATTCTTGATGGATCCGAACCGTTGATCGGTGAATCCTTCGTCGGCGACTTCGTTGGTTGGCGTCGCTCTTGCATTACTTCGTTGCGGTGTGTTCATCCACGGTGGGAGGTATTCTTCCCAATTGTTGATTGGTAGGCCCTCGGTGGGGATGCATGAATCGACGATCTGATGGGAGGAGTCCTTCGGTAGAAGCGTTGTCGGCGTCGATATAAGCCTCGTCAATTTTATCCCTCCTTGAGGTCCCAGTGGGGAGGAAATTGAGGGTTATCGAGTTATCCTTAAGAATATGGTAATATTCTCGGGAACTTCGTTAAGAACCGAATTAGTTTATACCGTAATCCTATTTGGAGTAGGGCATGGGAGAATATCACGGAAGATTGAGTGCACTTGAGCCACCTTCTGATGATTTCGACCATTTAGAGGTTAAGCTCCAAAGTCTACAAGATTTTGAAGTAGCGGGCTCGCCTCATATATCGAGGCTCGCGGCGGCTGGCTGGGGTTATTGGGACTGGAGTTCAAATGCAGCGGGCGGGTGCATCATTGGAGGCTAGCATTCTTTGAAGCTTCATCTTAGTGGGACATTTTGGTCTTGTGTGCTCTTTGGAAGCGAGGATAGTAGAGCTCGAGCAGGGAGCTTCAGCGGCGAGGAGAGCGATCGTCTTGAAGGCGGCGAAGGCCAACAAAGAAAAGACTCTGCGGTCGTGCAGGAATTTGAACTCTCGGCGAAGGCGGTTAATATCGAAGGAAGCTGCGGAGGCCCTTAATGGCGAGGAGGCTTTCGGGGCGAGCCGGGAAGAACAGCAAGCTTTTCTCAATAAAGTATTTCTTTGTCACAAATCTGCCGTTTAGAAAACTTGTGTAACTTCGATCTTTATCGATAAAACATATTTCCGTCCTCTTTTGTGCTCTATTATGATTCTTTTATTTCACGTAAATAATTAACCATAATACTTATAGGATTTTGGCAAACCCTCGGTAGTCAGCGGTTTGATTAGCCTTTACCAACTACCGTTTGAGTTGGGCTAGCGTGCGGATTATCTAGATCCGTTCCGCACGTGACGTTGTGCTGGAAGAATGAAACTCTTCTAGACTTGTTGCTATGATATTGAATACATAGGCTTCGTACTCTTTTACGGGCAAGAGACCACCCGGCAACGCGTGTGAGGCGTTGGCTTTATCCCTTCTTAGGCTTCGGGATAAAATGCCCCAGAATCGAACTCTGGTGTCTTCTTCAATCGGAAAAAGACTAAGCCGACAGCAGCGTGTAAAGGCGTTGGCTTTATCCCTTCTTAGGCTTGGGATAAAATACCCGAGTCGAACTCGGTGTCTTCTTCAATCGGAAAAAGACTAAGCCGACAGCAGCGTGTGGCGTTGACTTTAGGGTTATTAGCCAACCCCGACCCTCAGCGGTTTGACTAGCCTTTACCAACTACCGTTTGAGTTGGGCTAGCGTCGCGGATTATCTAGATCCGCTCCGCCGCGTGGCGTTGTGCTAAAAGAATGAGACTCTCTTAGACTTAATGCTACGATGTTGAATCGTGAAGCCGTCTTTTATCAGGGAATAGACTCCCGACAGCAGCGTGTGGCGTTGGCTTTATCCTTCTTAGGCTTGGGATAAAATGCCCCGAATCGAACTCGGTGTCTTCTTCAATCGGAGAAAGACTAAACCGCAGCGTGTAAAGGCGTTGGCTATATCCTTCTTAGGCTTGGGATAAAATACCCCAAGATGAATCTTGGCCTTCTTTGACGGAGAAGGATTGAACCGGCATAAGGTTGATTGAGGTGGGAAAGGAAGAATGTATTCTATTTCCGAAGGTGGAGAGGAAGGAGGATCTTGTCTCCTATCTCAGGGTAAGGGATGAACAAGAGAGGAAGGTTTTGTATCCTATCTCTTGCCGGTGGAGAGGAAGGTTTTGTGTCCTATCTCCGGTGCTCACAATTTGAGATAAGAGAGGAAGGTTTTGTATCCTATCTCTTATTGATGGAGAGGAAGGAGGATCTTGTCTCCTATCTCGGGTCTTTGGAAAGGAAGGATTTTTGTCCTGTTTCCAGTGAAAGAGACTGAAAATGGGATCTCCATCTTGAGAATCTTGAAAGATGAAACTAAGAGTGGGATCTCCACTCAGAATCTAAGACAAGAGAGGAAGAATGTATTCTATCTCTTGCTTGAAGAGGAAGGATGTGTCCTATCTCCAGGTGAAGGTGGGAAAGGAAGAATGTATTCTATTTCCCGATGAGAAACTAAGAGTGGGGTCTCCACTCCGAGAATCTAGGAAGGGTATGGATAGCTTTCTCTTTTGTAGGATTGCTAACCAGAATTTGAAAGTGGACCTCTCGTTCGTGGAAGGAATCGAGAGGGGAAATTCTTGGTGGTTGGACCAGAGAGGTTTTTAGTGGGCCCACCGTCAATGAATTTGATCGGTGAGAGAATTTTGGAGGAAAACACAATAACTTAGGGTTATCCTCATGAAAATGAGTGAGATATTCTCTGAGGAACTTCCCATCAAAGCGGGTTATCTGAATGTATTAAGGATAATACTTTTGAAACTTCCATTTATCGGCATTAATTGCGGTCGCCGTCTATTGTGATAAGGCGATATGCACCGTTTGAATAGACCGTGTCTATTATAAACGGTCCTTCCCATTTGGGTTCGAATTTACCTTTCTTTTTAGAGGTGAGGATTATCGGTCGCCTAGCAGCGAGGACGAGATCTCCCTCCTTAAAGGTTCTCTGTCGAACTTTCTTGTTGAAAGCCCTCGACATTACGGCTTGATAGAACTCAATGCATTGTTGAGCCTCGGTAGCTTCTCATCTAACATCTCAAGCTCTTGAGACATTTTGATGTTGTTCTTGATCGTCATCTACATTTGTAGGCGAAGTGTGAATCTGGATTTCCAGCGGAGAATTGCTTCACAGTAGACCCGGAGAGTGCGGGGTAGCTCTGTTGGCGTGCGTGCCGTTGTGCGATATGCCCGAGTGCTTCTCGAGTTTATCGTCCGGTCTCGCTTGTTATTCTTCACAAGCTTTGACAAAATCTTGATGATCGTCTTGTTGAGCGCCTCGGCTAATCCATTTCTTTCTTTGGATTATAGAACATCGGCGAGACATCTTGTATCTTGAATTTTTTAAAAACGATGAAGGAATTGCGATAAATTGGGGACCGTTGTCATGCGATCCGTCTTGGGACACCATGTCGATAGATGACATGGTGTTTGATGAATCGGCGGCGGTTTCGCCTTGACCTCTTTAGTGGGATTGCTTGACCCACTTGGAAGTAGTCGGTGATCGCTAGAATAAACCGATCTCCTTTAGCGGCGGAGGAAAATGGGACCTACAACGTCCATTCCCCATGTCTCGAATGGCGGGATGTGGCGAAGGATCTGGGCTGCTCTGGCGGTGATGCATATAATTAGCGTGAATGACCGCATGGCATTTCGGCGTACTCAAGCTGCGTCATTAATCATCGTGGGCCAAAAGTAGCCCATTCTCTGATTCGCTCGTAGAGCTTGGACGGTAGTGCGCACCACATTCACCTTCGTGTGCTTCGAAGGACCTCTTACGCCTCTTTGTTTGAGAGGCATCGGAGTAAAGACCATCGTACCCCGGCGATATAGCATCGGGTTTACGTGTGTAAAGAATCTTGGAGCTCTTAGGATTGACTCTCTCTCCTTCCGTCTTACGGTAGAATACCATGTAAGGCGTGTCGATGATAGGAAAGCCAATCTCGGGGCTCCAACTTGGTTTGGGTTGCATGTACTTCTTTGGTAACTACCCCTTACCTTCTTGTGCCTCATCGTATAATGAGTGCGAAGAGTTGGTGAGTCTGACCGTAACTAGTTGCTCGGTCTCGGAAGGTTGTGCTAACGACACGACTAACGCCGCCCGGTGCATCTGCGTGGCGTTTGGGCGTGGGATATATTGATGAAGAATCCTTGAATGAGTCCGCCATTTCAACGGCTATCGATGATAGGGATTAGATCAGTTCGACCGTAGTCACCACGAACACCTTAACTATCGGTTGTGAATCTCCATGCGCTTGAGATATTCAACCCCGGCTCTTTGGCGAAGCTAAGTCCGATAAGTAGCGTTGTATTGACTCGTTATTGGAGCGAGGTTGATGAGTGAATAGCCGCGGGGCATGACATGATTCCGGAAATCAAGACAACTCCGACTCGGTGGAGATTTTAGAACATCGGGGTACTTGCTACATTTGTGGCTCGAGGCTCGTCAAAATACAATCGCCATATTTGTTGGTGCGATGTAGTGTTGACTTCTGAACTTCATCAGGAGATCATCATATAGCTTCACTCGTCCGTTGTCGGGTTGGCGACCAAGAGATCGCAAATCGCTTGTCCTTTGACCGACTTTTGTTGTTTGAAGTGCAAGTCATATTGGGACAAGAGCAAGGCCCATTTCGCCAAACGCCAACTCATTGAAGCCGGTGGGTCATAAATATTCGGACCGGTTCGTTAGAGATAACATAAATCGTGTGACTAAATAGTGTCGCATTTTACGAATCGCGAACACTAATGCAAAACCTTGCTTCGACCGTTGGGTCGAGACTTCGGTACCGATAATCGACTCGGGTAATACGCGCACGTTGCGTGACGGCTGTCGTCGTCTGCGCGAGTAAAGGCAACGAGTGATCCGTTGCCTTGGCGTAGATCGAGGAGCGGTTTTCGACTGCGGTGCAACAAAACGGGAGGTTTAGCGAGATCGATTTTATCTCTTCAAGCGGCTTCGACATCGTCGTCCCAAATAAGCGACCGCCCTTCTTGTTCAACGGAGAGCGGTTGGCACTTCGGATAAGTTCGATATGAACCGTCGGATGTCATGTCGTCCTTGTAACCCCAGAGTTCTCTCAGTTTCGGAGGTTGCAATTCTTGAATCGCCTTCACTTTGTCGGGATCGGCGTGGATTCCTTTGTCGGTGGCAATGAAACCGAGGAACTTGCCCTTTGGACATTCCAAGGAAGGATTTGGCGGGATTCATCTTTAGGCGATGAGTTCGCATGAGCTCGAATACCGTTCTAAGATCTTTGATGTGATCTCCTTTGTCACGGCTTTTTACGACTAAGTCGTCGACGTAGCATTCGACCGTTTTCCGGAGATGATCTTGGAAAATCTCCGTCATTGCTGTTGGTATGTTCTTGGCGTTCTTTAAGCCAAATGGCATGACCGTGTAGCAAAATATACCGATGGGCGTTCTGAACGCTGTGTGTTTGGCGTCATCGGGGTGCATCTTGATTTGATTATACCCGAGAAACCATCCATGAACGACATTCTTTCAAATCCACCGATTGTCGACTATGACATCGGTGATTGGAAGAGGAAGTCGTCTTTTGGGCAGCGGCGTTGGATCTCGTAGTAAACCACGGATCGATCGAACCATTCTTCTTCATGACCGGGACTATATTCGCCACCCAATCCGGATGTTGAATTTCCTCGATGAATCCCGATTCTATGAGTTTCTTCACTTAAATCGACGATTGCACGCAAGATTTGTGGGCGAAACCGTCTTCTTGGTTGCTTGGCGGGTTTGACATCCACCTTGATGTTGGCGATGTGTCGCTACATTAGGGTCGAGTCTGGCATGTCCTCATAACTCCAAGCGAATACATCGATATATTCCACGATTAGGGCGATCAACTCTTCTTTCTCTTCGAGGAAGGGTATTGCTGATGTTTATGAGCTTAGGATGCTCCTCATCACCCATATTAACTGGACTACCTGGGTCCTTAGTGGGGGTTCTCTTTGTTCGAATCTATCCCCAAGCTGCTCTACGAGTTGATGGATCCATGGGTCTTCCCATGTTGGCATATCTTCATCACCCTCAATAGTAGCGGGATCGTGGTAGCCATATTTGACATCAAAGCCTTGAAAGCTTCTCAGAAGTGGTGTCGAGAATCCCAAGCCGAAGAATCGGGCGAATGTCCGTCTCCCTCATCGGTGGATTATCATCAATTAGCCATGAGCATTCATCTTCGAGGAGGATTAGTATCCCAATCCCCTTCTAAATGCATAGTAGTTATCGGCTTCCCTTTTGGGACATATGCGCTTTAGGAGGGACTCGAGGACCTCGCAGAAACATAGACCTTCCCTCGTGTCAAGTCGTACCCCACTTCTTCATGATACCCGGTGTCTACGGACTATATCTGAATGTGTGGAGGATAGGCCCATTGTCATCTTCATCTTCTTCTAAGAAATGATTAAGTTGGAGCGCATCTCCTTTTCCGTAAACCAAGTCTTTCTCACTACTTGATCTTCGTGGGATGGAGTGTTGTCCCAAGGAGTCTTGGAATTGCTTTTGTGTAAAGCAAGAAGGCCGAGTTGGTAAGTGCAACTCGGATCGTTGTATAAACTTGTCATCACATCATTTAAAGACAAAGGGTACTCTAAATCGTCATTTATTGATTCATCGACAATTTGCCAATTACAATGTTCATCGGCGATTCTTCATCGTCAAGATTGATTACAAGGGGTACAATGTCTTTTAAAACAAAACCACCACTATAATCAAGTCCGGCTTTGGAATCGGCTTCTTCACATTTGTCCGTGCCTTGGGCGATGATTGATTTGGACTCATTAGTAGAGGAGAGAATCGATAAAATAATTCTCCACCCCTTTAAGCGGTTGTTTGTCGCGACCACCGTCTTGACCTCATTATTAGTGTCTACATATTTGAGACGATGAAGAGTAGATGGGACTATAGCGTTACCGTGGATCCAAGGTCGACCAACAATAAGTTATAGGAAGTCTGCGTCAATCACATAGCGGTGACTTGGACTTTAAATTCCCATTTGGCACTTTATCAGGATCTTACCAAGCGGCGAGACCGCTGGTGTTAAACCATAGATCATTGTGCTCGCTGATGCCACCACCTGGGATTCCAAGGTGATACATGAGGCGCAGGGCATAATGCTCACATACCGAACCCGATCGACTTGGATCCTGCTAACTTCACTAGAGCCAATATACCCGGTGAAGTATAGCGCCGATCGTGTTTGAATCTCTCCCGCATATCCTCCTTTGTAAAAGTAATGGGAAGTGCTTGCTGGAGTTGCATTGTTGTGCGATTCTTCCGAATCGGCTTAATCTTAGTGAAAACACTTGAGTCGGCCGAGCTTCTTGTAGAGCTTCGGGTTTCCTTTGACAATCGAACAACTTCGTAGAGAGTTATTCGCCGGATGTTCGCCAACGGGCCATGGCGTCGAAGCGGTATGGAGAGCCCGATGTTCGGTCTATCCCTCTGTCAGGCGATTGAATCGGGGCTGCCGGAGTTGAGCTTCACGGACTGGTGTTTCTCCTTTGCTTCACCGCTTTTCTCGCACGAGTGAGAGGAGTCGGTCACCCCACCGGACAAGCAGTTCAGCGCTTGGATTTGAAGCCTCAGGATATTTGTAGCTATATTCGTGTCCGCTCCTAGTAGCGAAGACTTGATCTCCTCTTAGGAAATTGGAAGGTGGCTACTTTTTCATCATTCTTCTCGAATTGCTGAAGCAAAGATGGCATAGCTTGCCTTTTCCTTGGACTTCTTTATGGCCGAGGATGTAGACCACCGATCGCCTTCCAAAGAAGTCGTGGACCCAAAGGATTTCTCCTCTCTTGTCAGGCAGACGAGCCCCTTCTTACGCTGCCCGTGAGGATCTTCATTCACCATCTTCATTCCTACCTTCTGGCGTCGGTTGGAACCAATCCAAGGAACCGATCCGGCTTATAGAGACCGTGATTTGCTCCCACCTTCTTCTCTTTAGAGGGTTTTGGAGTAATGACTCAACATCGATCAAGGCCCGAATCTTGTCCTTGAGATGGTAGCGTAACTTTGTAGGATGATGTACCTCGTGGTAAGCACAAGACTTAGATTCAGAACCTTGTTTGCCTCCTCTTGGTTTACAATTGGGGCAACCGGATTTTGTTGTTTTCCGAAGGTATTTGAAGATGCCCGAACTTCCTCGCCCTGAACGAGTAAGTCTTGGGAAACCTCGAACCGGATGGTTTCGATTACGAGTTTGTTGGCGCCATTGAGGCTGCGATTCTTTGTGGTGCGTTGTTGCGGCTCTTTGTTGTGGTTGCGATTCGAGCGTTTGATTAAGCGTCTACAGACTTTCTTGGCTTTACCTTTGCCACGGGGACAAAGTTACGCTTGTGAGCATCCACCATAGGTGACCTCTCTCGCTTTCTTCCTCCTCGTGAATCGCCGGCTTGCTCTCCACGTATCCTTAAATCTTTCCGTGTCTCTGACGGCAGCTTCCCATTGCTTCCAACACGCCCAATGACAGGTTGCTATGTCAAGTTTGAGAATGAACTTCTCCGTTATCGGTCTCGGCAATTCATTGCCTTATTTCAACCTCTTGACGGTTATCCATCGCTTCCCCGCTCTTCGCTCGTCCAACAAAGAACCGATGGATACCTCTGTCATCGCCGAAGAAATTGGTGAGAAACATGGCCTCCATATCATCCCAGCCTATTAACGCCTCGGTTTGAGACGGCGGTACCAATCAAGGCAGCTCCACGGCGGTGCCAACGAATGACCGAACCATCAAGGGCTCGTTAGGAGATAACACCTAGATGAGACTTGAAGTAGATCAAGTGTCTGGATACACCCTTCCCCCAAACGTGTAAAGTTGATGAGGTTGAATTTTGTGGGATCACGGGATTGATTCCCACTCCCTTGGGTAAGGACATGGTATACCGTTTTCTTTACCTCTTGAGCGGAAATCGAGTATTGATTTTGCTCTCGAGGTCTTTTATTTTCTCATTTTCCCCACGCTCCGCTCGGGTAAACTTGGGGAGGAATGACGGTATCGCTAGCTTTGCCGAGCAAAGACGCATCACCCACGCTTTGGCCTCCTTCCCCGTCCGTCGCTATCCGTTAAATTGACATTATTGCGACGACTTGGCTCGGCTTTGTTCATTATCGCCGGATCTCTGGTCATGCATTGTTTCATCTCGCGATGGCGCCCATTTCGCTTGGACTTCTTTATGGCGAGGATGTAGTCCGATGCGTCTTCCGGCAAGTCGGGGTGGACCCAAAGGATTTCTCGTTTCTTTGTGGGTGTGCGATGCGAGCCCCTTCTTACGTTGCCCGTGAGGATCTTCATTCACCATCTTCATTCCTACCTTCTGGCTCGTCGGTTGGAACCAATCGAAGGCGATCCGAAGCTTATAGAGGCGCATTTGCTCCCACCTTCTTCTCTTTAGAGGGTTTTGGAGTAATGACTCAACATCGATCAAGGCACGAATCTTGTCCTTGAGATGGTAGCGTAACTTTGTAGGATGATGTACATACGTGGTAAGCCACGTGCAGGATCTGTAACCTTGTTTGCCTCCTCTTGGTTTACAATTGGGGCAACCGGATTTTGTTGTTTTCCGTAAGGTATTTGAAGATGCGGAACTTCCTCGTCCTTGAGCGAGTAAGTCTTGGGAAACCTCGAACCGGATGGTTTCGATTACGAGTTTGTTGGCGCCATTGAGGCTGCGATTCTTTGTGGTGCGTTGTTGCGGCTAGCTGTTGTGGTTGCGGATTCGAGCGTTTGATTAAGCGTCTACGGACTTTCTTGGCTTTACCTTTGCCACGGGACAAAGTTACGCTTGTGAGCATCCACCATAGGTGACCTCTCTCCGCTTTCTTCCTCCTCGTGAATCGCCGGCTTGCTCTCCACGTATCCTTAAATCTTTCCGTGTCTCTGACGGCAGCTCCCATTGCTTCCAACACGCCCAATGACAGGTTGCTATGTCAAGTTTGGAGAATGAACTTCTCCGTTATCGGTCTCGGCAATTCATTGCCTTATTTACGAACCTCTTGGCGAAGTTATCCTTTGTTTCCCGTCTTTACGTTTCGTCCAACAAAGAACCGATGGATACCTCGGTGTCATCGTCGAAGAAATTGGTGAAACATGGCCTCCATATCATCCCAGCCTATTAACGCCTCGTTTGAGACGGCGGTACCAATCAAGGCAGCTCCACGAAGGGTGCCAACGAATGACCGAACCATCAAGGGCTCGCGTCGAGATAACACCTAGATGAGACTTGAAGTAGATCAAGTCTTTGAGTGGGCGACCTTCCGTCAAGCGGTGTAAAGTTGATGAGGTTGAATTTTGTCTGATACGGATTGATTCCCACTCCCTTGGGTAAGGACATGGTATACCGTTTTCTTTACCTCTTGAGCGGAAATCGAGTATTGATTTTGCTCTCGAGGTCTTTATTTTCTCATTTTCCCCTCGTCTCCGTTCGGGTAAACTTGGGGAGGAATGACGGTTATCGCTAGCGCTTTGCCGAAAGACGATCACCTACGCTTTGGCCTCCTTCCCCGTCCGTCGCTATCCGTTAAATTGACATTATTGCGACGACTTGGCTCGCTTTGGCGGTTCATTATCGCTGGATCATTGGTCATGCATTGCTCTCATCTGGCGCATGGCGGTTCCATTCAAGCTTAAAGTTATCCTTTTGCTTGGTTAGGGCCTCTTCAAGCATCTCGGGACACTTGATCCGCTGATCATGAACGCCAGCGAGGTTGTCCTATCTTTGGAAATTGTATTATCGAAGCCATTGTGGAGCCGCGATCCGACACTTCATCATCGAGGGTAATCCTTCGCATCTTGCGATAATTGGGTCGTCTAACGGTCGGGACCGCAATCGAGTCATTCGTTGCGATGCCGGGAGCGACGCGTGGCGGCGTCCCTCTGCTGGTCATATTGATGGTAACACTTCGGCAATTCATGCATGCAGCCCATCTTTTCTTCACGGGCGTCTTGACTTGGGTTCGGGCATTCTCGTGCCGAGTCTATCAAAGACCGACGCCTTTTCCGGAGTCGTTTTAGCACAGTTGCACTCCGATAACACTGCCTTGATCAGTTTCGAGCATAAGCAAGGCATGTTTGATTCTGGGGCGTTCCTCTTTCGGGATTTACTTGTACCCCCAGCACGATAATACAACTCGTCGGTATGAATACCGGAGCAACCTATCGTGTGTTGGCACAACTTCTCAGGTATAACGTTGTCATCGTCAGATGAGAGCGTCTCCTTCTGAGAACAAATAGGCCTTTCATAAGTCACTTTCGCGCGGCGTGCGCCAGCGAGTGTGAATCCTCGGCGGGCTCGGACTTGATTTGAAGCCGGTCGCGGCGGTGCAGGTTTCTTCTTGTCTTTGTGGGTGCGACTCCCGTATCGAGAGTGACCCGTGATTCCTTTAGCGGACCTAGGCGATCCTTAGCGGCAAGCCTGGTGCGTGGCGAGTTAACCGTAGGAAGTTTAGTCACGGAACCGGAGGTAACCGGCGTCAATGCCACTTTGTTGAGGTGCTCACAATTTCGATTTGAGCACGGAGCAGAGTTGGCTCCGGGCGAGCTAGGCTTGGATCTTTGGGTTCGTCGGAGTTGAAGCCGGCGGACTTGGGCTTCAAGCTAGGCATTGTCGGCGACTTCTTGGCGCCTCCTTCTTCAACTTCGCGGGCTTGTTGCACCAAAGCCGTGCTAGCGAGAGGCGGCGGCGCCGGATCGTTCTGGCGTGGAGCGATTCCGTTTGACTTCGGACCCATTCATTCGTCGCCGGCTGTAGGAATGCGGCTACGATCTCGAACTTCAACCTCACGAGTCAACTTGGATCTTAGATCCGCCTCATAGCGGACCCCATCCATTGACTCTTTGCTGGGCTAATTGTTTCGCCCGGTGGCGTCGCCTCGGCGGGCTCTCTTGGAGAGAGTCCGCGGCGCCATTGGCGGAATCGACCCCGAAAGGGGTTACGATTTGGCGTTGTTAGGACGGGGAACCACCGTTGTCTGCGGTCTTGGCGGTGGTGGTGGATTTTCGCCTCGCATCACGAGGCGATCGGGTCTTCCTTGCGGAGACCATCTTGGACTTCGGGAGGCTGGATGCGGGCGAGGAGGAGAGGTATTCTTCATACTTCTTACGGTCGAACTTCGAACTTCGACCTCCTCGATGGCGGGATCGGGATCGCGGTTCGCGACCACGGCGGCTTCTTTCTTTGAAGCCGTTGGCTCAATTCGCCCGGCTTGTTGCGGGAAAGTTGGTTTGTTATTCATTGCTCGTTTGAACTTCGTTATGCGGCTTTGTTGGCCTACAAAAATTTCAAACAAAAGAAATGCCTTTATTTTAGGCGTACAATGAAAGCGAAAATTACAACTCTCTTCCTTTTGTGAACAAACACGAGGATCTCTATTTTCAGGGATCACCAACTGCGTGGGTTCTTTGCTGTCGTAGGGGACTTTTGTTCGTCAGTTGACCACGGCGCAATTCGATCACGGTGTAAACCGGGTTACGGAACTACAGGCGTAGAGGGCTCGTTTCCGAAGGAAGCGGCGCTGAGGATCACACTCACGAAGGAGAGGATGCGCTGCGGGGATCACACTCACGAAGGAGAGGATCGCGGGCGGGTGAATCTACAAGGAGAAATCCTGGCTATCCACGAGGTTAAGGCGAAGCTTAACCTAGAGGGTATCTGTAGTTCGACCGAGTTTGCTTACCTTCGCCTATAGATCGGCGTCGGCGGACTTGAGCTGCGGTTTTCCGGGCAGGCGTTGGCGGCTTCGTGGATCTCGTGAGAATTCTTCGAAACTCCTCGAAAATCCGCCTCAAAGCCAAAGCCAAATCCTCAAATCCCAAAATCCGCCCTTGAATGAGCAAGACCCCCTATTTATACAAAAACAAAAGGGGTGTAGCCTTGACCCGGCAATTGGCTCGGCCCTTGGTAAACCCCCTCGGCCACTTGGCCGAGCACCTCGGCCAAGTTGGCGAGGTGGCTCGGCCAAAGTGGCCGAGCCACCTTGGCCACTTGGCCGAGCACCTCGGCCAAGTTGGCGAGGTGGCTCGGCCAAAGTGGCCGAGCCACCTTGGCCACTTGGCGGGAAGTGCAGCGTCGCGGCCTCCGTCGTCTGCTCGTTTTAAACGACTCTCCGTCGATTCTTCGTCGATTCTTGGTCTTAGGGCTTAGTTTTGCTCGGTGATGTCGCCATTGTGTTGAGTCGTGTCGATCAACTTTCGAGCTCAAGCGGTTCGTTTGCATCGGCGGACTAAGTACGGTTGATTCCGTCTCGTCAATGTTTGAATTTAGCCAACTTCGCCTCGTTGAGCCGTCGTCGGGTTTCTCCCGCGGCGGCGTCGTTCGCGGCTCGTGCATACCATGACTCACTTCATGGGTTCGTCGACTGGCTTTGCAGCGTTTTCGCGGCGTAATCCGTCGGCAGCGTTACGATCAGCCGTCGGATGGATCGTCGGTTATCAACCCACCGTTCTGAGTCTTGTTGAATGCTTGATAAGCAATTTTTAACGCCTACAAAATGTACTGAAATCGTAGTTGCAATTTTACCAAAGATATACTTATTGTTACATTAGTTTGTTTCATTATCACTGTAACTTCCTCTGATTAATTGCAGTGCTAAAAGTTCTTTGCAATTTGTAAATTTATCTTTTTTGAGAAAAAGACGGGGCTTTCAAAGTAAAAAGCCCCTTTGAAGAGTACTATTCCTATCAGAACCGCCCGCATATGAGAGGGCGGTTCTGGCCTTCAATCTGCAAAACGAGGGGTAATTTGCCCCATCATTAATGGATCAGAACCACCGCTACATGTGGGTGGTTCTAATAAATATGTAGCCCCTTAAAAGCCCCAACTATACCACATTAGCCAAAATTGGTTTTATACAAACCTAATAGATCTCACCCACAAACTCCTAAGGTATAACCACAAAGTATATAAGCGTGTTTACATCGGAAAGTTACTAATTACAGCCCAAAAGCTATGAGAATGGATCAACACTAAGAACAATGGGGGTCAACTACCCCCACTGACCCCTAAGAATCATATTTAATCAATTTTATAAGAATATAAAAATATTATTCTTAACCCTCACTATAATTTGAGCTTTGGATTAATGATTAGGAACTTTAACATTGTATTAAAGCAATCCATTCAAATCCTACGACCTACAAATTTAAAAGCGGATTTTCTAAAATTTGACATTGTTAGTGTGAGTCAGTTACGGTAATAAAGGGCCCTCAACCCTTGGGGCAATGTCGGGATATAAAAATATAACTCTCAACTTTCACCACAGACGAGGGGCTCGCTTCACGAAGGAAACGAAGCTCGAGGGGATCACACTCAAGGAGAGGATCACCGGGATCACACTCACGGCGAGAGGATCACGAGCGGGTGAGATCTACAAGGAGAAATCACTGCTATCCCGAGGTTAAGACGGCTTAACCTAGAGGGTATCCAGAGTTCGACCGAAGTTTGCTTACCTTCCTATAGATCGGACGTCGACCGACTTGAGCTCACGGTGCTCTAACGGCGCTGATGTACTCGTGGATCTCGTGAGAATTCTTCGAAACTCCTCGAAAATCCGCCTCAAAGCCAAAGCCAAATCCTCAAATCCCAAAATCCAAACCTTGAATGAGCAAGACCCCCTATTTATACAAAAACAAAAGGGGGTGATGCCACGCCGATTTTGGCGGTTTCTACCACTTGGTCAGTTTCGCCACTTGTCAGGCACCTCGCCTGTTGTCGAGGTGGCTCGGCCAAAGTGGCCGAGCCACCTTGGCCACTTGGCCGAGCACCTCGGCCAAGTTGGCGAGGTGGCTCGGCCAAAGTGGCCGAGCCACCTTGGCCACTTGGCCGGTGCAGCGTCAGCGCGCCCGCCGTCTCGCATCGTTTTCGTCGACTCTCCGTCGATTCTTCGTCGATTCTTCGGTCTTCCGGCTTAGTTTTGCTCGGTGATGTCGCCATTGTGTTCGAAGTCCGTCCGATCAACTTTCGTGAGCTCAAACGGTTCGCTTGCATCGACGGACTAAGTACGGTTGATTCCGCCTCGTCAATGTTTGAATTTAGCCAACTTCGCCTCGTTGAGCCGTGTCGGGTTTTCTCCACGACGCCGCTTTCATTGCTCAGACGTACCGACTCACTTCATGGGTTCGCCGACTCGCTTTACGCTGCTTTATGGGCAGATCACGCCGACGGCTGCTCGAGTCGCCGTCGGATGGATCGTCGGTTATCAACCCACCGTTTACGAGTCTTGTTCGGGTACTGATAAGCAATTTTTAACGCCTACAAAATGTACTGAAATCGTAGTTGCAATTTTACCAAAGATATACTTATTGTTACATTAGTTTGTTTCATTATCAACGTAACTTCCTCGATTAATGCGGTGCTAAAAGTTCTTTGCAATTTGTAAATTTATCTTTTTTGAGAAAAAGACGGGGCTTTCAAAGTAAAAAGCCCCTTTGAAGAGTACTATTCCTATCAGAACCGCCCGCATATGAGAGGGCGGTTCTGGCCTTCAATCTGCAAAACGAGGGGTAATTTGCCCCATCATTAATGGATCAGAACCACCCGCTACATGTGGGTGGTTCTAATAAGATATGTAGCCCCCTTTAAAAGCCCCAACTATACCACATTAGCCAAAATTGGTTTTATACAAACCTAATAGATCTCACCCACAAACTCCTAAGGTATAACCACAAAGTATATAAGCGTGTTTACATCAGAAAGTTACTAATTACAGCCCAAAAGCTATGAGAATGGATCAACACTAAGAACAATGGGGGTCAACTACCCCCACTGACCCCTAAGAATCATATTTAATCAATTTTATAAGAATATAAAAATATTATTCTTAACCCTCACTATAATTTCAGAGCTTTGGATTAATGATTAGGAACTTTAACATTGTATTAAAGCAATCCAGATTCAAATCCTACCAGCCACAAATTTAAAAACGGATTTTCTAAAATTTGACATTGTTGCGTGAGTCCAGGTTACGGCTAATAAAAAGGGCCCTCAACCCTTGGGAGCAATGTCAGGATATAAAAATATAACTCTCAACTTTCACCACAACTTCGGAGTTTTGATCCAACAGGTAGGGACTTTAACAAATTTGCCCCCACGCTATTTGCCTTATTGACCGCCCTTACCTCATATATTTGGTTGGTCATTAAAACTTGATAAGAATATCATATACTTGTAGATTGTGGTGATGTCCCGGGTGACCAAATTTTCTAAATCCACTCCTGACCAAGGGCTGATCCACCTTAACCAAACTGGTGTCACGTGACACCAGTTTGATCAAGAAGGACCAAGAAGACAAGAACTAGGGGTGGCAATTTGTGACCCGACCCGCTAAGCCGACCCGACCCGACCCGTATAAATGGGTATGGATCACTTTACATGGGTCGGGTCATAAACGGGTCGACCCAAAAAACCTATTTATTAATCGGGTTATAAACGGGTCAACCCGCCTACCGTTTAACTTTAACCCATTTATCATTGAACCACTAACATTCAAAATTTTTAAAAACACACTTATAAAATATCAATGCTTACAAACACTATAAAATCTATAAATTACATACAACACTATCAAAAATTTACAATTTGCAAAAAACTCCCTGAAAGTTTCAAAACTACAAAATGCAAACTCAAAAAGTCAAATTTATAAAAACACACCCCAGAAGTATCAAAACTTACAAACAGTACAAAATCTAAAACTTATAAACAGTAAAATGAAAATTTTCTGAGAAAACACCGATAGTTTTAAAGTTGCAAAAACACCCTAATAAGACAAATTTTACAAAAAAACACACCTAGAAAAGCAAAATCTACAAAAGCACACAATCTATAACTTATAAATAGCACCATGAAAGTTTTAGAATTTGCAAAAAACACCTAATAGTTTCAAAAGTTGCAAAAACACCCAAAATAAGTCAAAATTTTTTAAAAACTGAAAAATTGAAACTTTTAACCAGTGAAAATTTTATAGTTTATAAATTACAAAACTTGCTGAAAGTTTTGAGTTTTGCAAAAACACCCTAAACGTTTCAAAATTACAAAATACAGCTCAAAAGTTAAACTTTTACATAAACACTCCCCAAAAATATCAAAACCTACAAAAAGTACAAAATCTATAAGTTACAAGTAGCACCATGAAATTTTAAAATTTGCAAAAACACCCTACAAGTTTACAAGTTTGCAAAATACACCCTCAAAAGTCAAACTTTACAAGAAGACTCCGGATACATCAAAATTTACAAACGATTACAAAATCTATAAGTTATAAACTATGCCATGAAAATTTTAAAATTTGCAAAAATACCCTAAAAGTTTTAAAATTTCAAAAACACCCTCAAAGAATCAAATTTTACAGAAACACACCACAATTATGTCAAAACTTAAAAATAGTACAAAATCCATAACATAAATAGCAATGTGCAAATTTTAAAATTTGCAAAAACACCCTAAAAGTTTCAAAATTACAAAATACACCCTTAAAAACTCAAATTTTATAGAAATACATGCCACGAATATGAAAACTTACAAGCGATTACAAAATTTATAGCTTATAAACAACAACGTGAAAATTTTGGTATTTGCAAAAAACACCCTAAAATCTTCAAAACTTATAAAAACACCCTAAAATTCAAAATTTAGAAAAAACACGAATAGTCAAAAGTTAATAAATTAGAAGAAATCGCTTGAGAAAATGATATTTGCAAAAACACCCTAGAACTTTTAAAATTTATAAAAACACACTCAAAATTCAAATTTTACAAAAACACACCGAAAATATCTAAACTTCTAAACAATACAAAATATATGAATGATAAATAGGACCATAAAAATTTTAACCATGGACTTTATGTTAAGTACATGAAAATCATAAAACAATTAAATGGGTCACTTGGGTCGATGGGTAACCCATTTAATAAACGAGTTGACCCGATTATTTAATAGGTCGGGTCGGGTCAATATTATACGGATCGGGTCAAAATTTATATGGGTCGGGTCGGGTCGGGTCGACCCGTTTGCCACCCCTAGCAAGAGCCCACTCCCCCTATTAAAAACCCGCCTCTCTAGAAAACTTACCCCACTTCAATTTAGATGACCCACTTTAACATAACCCAACCCAAAATTCTAAACTCTCACGCAATCCCAGCCAATTAAAAGGGTAAATTCACAAAAATCCTCTTAGTTTAGGAGTTTCTCAGATTTGGTAGTTTCTCAAATAATTCCCCAGATTTTACGAACCTCTAAGTTTTTTTTCGTTCTCAGAAAACCCCCTTCAACTTTTAATTTTCCAAAAAACCCCCTAAAAATATGAAGCACAATTTTCACTATAAAAAATCTCCTTGCGTAATTTAACCATACATGTGAGAATTGCGGTTAATGCCAACAAGAGTTTTCTTTGAATGATGTTGAAAGTTGAAGTGGAGTTTTTTGAGAACCCCAAAATTTAAGTAGCATTTTGTGATAATTTAAGGGGGTTAACCAGGAAACCTTAAACTTAATAAGGTATTCGAAATTCACCAACTCAAAACTTACCCGAAATTCAATTTTGGAACATGAGAATCCATGATTAGTGACAAATATATATTAAGAAAGATGTATTTAATAATGTTACTAATGATGTAATTATGTACTTTTTGAAAGATAAAACTCATCGGAAAAATTGTACAGTTTTTAATTATTAAATATATAGTAACACCACTTTCAAGAAATCCTGGATCCACCATTGCTCCTTACTATAATTGTTTTTATGAATTATAACTATAAATACATGTTTTTTTTTTGGGGTGGGGGGGAATAACATTGCCGACGAATGATTCATTTCTCATCCACATACACTTGTTGCTCAAACATTTGATTCAAAACTCTTTAGCTCTTTCTGGCTTTGATAATTGATGTGGGCACTGATTAATTGGGCCTTGTCACCACTATACCAACCTCTTCTGTGAAATGATAAATGGTATCAATTCCAGTGGTGGAGGCAGGAGAAACTTAGACAATGATGGGTGTGACATGACCCCTTGATAGCAGCACATAACAGAAGAAAACTAATGAGAGAGAGAGAGAGGGAGGGAGGGAGAGAGAGGGAGAGGTGTAGGCTATAATGTAGCTCTTGAGACACAAAGTTTGTTGATTTTGATCCCAAATTGGTGGATACATTACGTGCATAGTACATTGATGTGATGTGACTAAGTTAGAATATTTTTTCATCTTATTCATCTACCATAGGCTTTCCCAATAATGGCTTATGTGAGTCTATAGGGAACAATTAAGAGTGGATTTTAGTTTATAGAAAATTGTTGATAAATTAGAAGAAATCGCTTGAGAAAATGATATTTGCAAAAACACCCTAGAACTTTTAAAATTTATAAAAACACACTCAAAATTCAAATTTTACAAAAAACACTGCGAAAATATCTAAACTTCTAAACAATACAAAATATATGAATGATAAATAGGACCATAAAATTTTAACCATGGACTTTATGTTAAGTACATGAAAATCATAAAACAATTAAATGGGTCACTTGGGTCGATGGGTAACCCATTTAATAAGCGAGTTGACCGATTATTTAATAGGTCGGTTGGTCAATATTATCTGGATCGGTCAAAATTTATATGGGTCGGGTTGAATCGGTCGACCGTTTACCACTAGCAGAGCCCTCCCCTATTAAAACCCGCCTCTCTAGAAAACTTACCCCACTTCAATTTAGATGACCCACTTTAACATAACCCAACCCAAAATTCTAAACTCTCACGCAATCCCAGCCAATTAAAGGGTAAATTCACAAAAATCCTCTTAGTTTAGGAGTTTCTCAGTTGGTAGTTTCTCAAATAATTCCCAGATTTTACGAACCTCTAAGTTTTTTTTCGTTCTCAGAAAACCCCCTTCAACTTTTAATTTTCCAAAAAACCCCCTAAAAATATGAAGCACAATTTTCACTATAAAAAATCTCCTTGCGTAATTTAACCATACATGTGAGAATTGCGGTTAATGCCAACAAGAGTTTTCTTTGAATGATGTTGAAAGTTGAAGTGGAGTTTTTTGAGAACCCCAAAATTTAAGTAGCATTTTGTGATAATTTAAGGGGGTTAACCAGGAAACGCCCAAACTTAATAAGGTATTCTGAAATTCACCAACTCAAAAACTTACCCCGAAATTCAATTTTGGAACATGAGAATCCATGATTAGTGACAAATATATATTAAGAAAGATGTATTTAATAATGTTACTAATGATGTAATTATGTACTTTTTTGAAAGATAAAAACTCATCGGGAAAAATTGTACAGTTTTTTAATTATTAAATATATAGTAACACCACTTTCAAGAAATCCTGGATCCACCATTGCTCCTTACTATAATTGTTTTTATGAATTATAACTATAAATACATGTTTTTTTTTTGGGGTGGGGGGGAATAACATTGCCGACGAATGATTCATTTCTCATCCACATACACTTGTTGCTCAAACATTTGATTCAAAACTCTTTAGCTCTTTCTGGCTTTGATAATTGATGTGGGCACTGATTAATTGGGCCTTGTCACCACTATACCAACCTCTTCTGTGAAATGATAAATGGTATCAATTCCAGTGGTGGAGGCAGGAGAAACTTAGACAATGATGGGTGTGACATGACCCCTTGATAGCAGCACATAACAGAAGAAAACTAATGAGAGAGAGAGAGAGGGAGGGAGGGAGAGAGAGGGAGAGGTGTAGGCTATAATGTAGCTCTTGAGACACAAAGTTTGTTGATTTTTGATCCCAAATTGGTGGATACATTACGTGCATAGTACATTGATGTGATGTGACTAAGTTAGAATATTTTTTCATCTTATTCATCTACCATAGGCTTTCCCAATAATGGCTTATGTGAGTCTATAGGGAACAATTAAGAGTGGATTTTAGTTTATAGAAAATTGTTGATAAAAAGGCTTCAACTGCTACAAAGGGCATATCATTTCCTCACCATAATTTGTCAACAATTGTAGCTATCAACCGCTATTCCACTTGGATAATGTCACCCTACGAAGGTAGTAGAGGTATACAATATAAGCACATAAATGATTTGTGGTTATGTTAAAAAGTAGCAAGATTAGAGTTAGAGGTTAGCTTCATAGGGGCCTAGATAGATTAGAGATCACTATCTCAAATCAAATACATGTCACAATCTATTAGGGGGTGTTTGTTTCAAAAATTTTGGGATTACAAGTTTATGGATGAGGAAGTGGAGTGTTTTGAGTTTTTGGATTTCATAAACTTGTTTGTTTCAAAGTAAATTTTAGGATATGAGATCCCAAAATAATAAAATACTAATATATTTTGGGATCTCATATCCCAAAATACTAATAATGAAATCCTCTCTCCAAGAGAGGATTTTACAAATGCTAACAAATGCCAAAATATATTAGTATTTAATTATTTTGGGATCTCATATCCCAAAATTTACTTTGAAACAAACAAGTTTATGAAATCCAAAAAACTCAAAACACCCCACTTCCTCATCCATAAACTTGTAATCCCAAAAAATTTTTGAAACAAACACCCCCTTAGAGATATTTTGAACATATTCTGCATATCTTTTATTTTAAGTAACACATTGTATTCTAGGCATGAGATAAATCACATATTGTATTTAGGTAAAATATTCTTCGTAACCTTCGTTGGGGTTGGGCGTTGCTCAACTTGATGATTTGTGGTTATGTTAAAAGTAGCAAGATTAGAGTTATAGGTTGGCTTGATAGGGGCCGAGATAGATTAGAGATTACTATCTCAAATCAAATACATGTCACAATCTATTAGAGATATTTTGTACAAATTCTGAATATCTTTTATTTTAAGTAACACATTGTGTTCAAGGCATGAGATAAATCACACATTGTATTTAGGTAAGATATTCTTTGTAATTTTGTTTCATGCCCTAGCTAACTCAGGTGTGGTCCATCTTGTTGCACATTATGTCACTTATAATAAATTTTTTGCTGCTCACGCATGTTTTTTTAGCGGCCATCACCTCGGAGATGAGCCAAAGTACTTCTATCAGGTTGTTAAGGAGGCCCATTGGCAGGAGGCTACGATAAAAGGAAAGTCAAGCCTTGAAGAGTAACAACACTTGGACGCTTGGGCATCTTCCACCGGGCAAGAAAGCTATTGATTCTAAGTGGGTGTACAAGATTAAGTACAAACCTGATGAGAGTGTTGAGCCCTATAAGGCACGTCTAGTGGCCAAAGGTTTTACTCAGGTGGAGGGTTTGGACTACCATGAAACTTTTGTACATATTGCTAAGCTTGTCATTATTCAGTGTTTCCTTGCAATTGCTTCTGTGCGAAACTGCGAGTTGCACCAACTCGATGTCAATAATGCATTTTTGCATGGGAATCTTAAGGAGGAAGTCTACATGAAATTCCTCAAGGCTTTGCCAGAAAGAATGACACTGGTGTTTGTCGGCTGCAAAAGTCGTTATATGGGCTCAAACAGGCGTCACACAATTAGTACCAAAAATTCACTGCACACTCTTGGCCATTGACTACCATCAGTCAAAGACCAATTATTCTTTATTTACTTCGTGTCGAGGTAACTCTTTCATTGTTGTTCCCATTTATGTCGACGATGTCATTATTGCTAGTAATGATTGATCCTGAATATCTGTCTTGAAGCGCTGTTTGCACTCTTAGTTCCGAATCAAGGACCTTGGTCACTTGAAATATTTTCTAGGGATTGAAATAGCGTGTTCTCCTTCTAGGATTGTGCTTCGCTAGAGGAAGTATGCGCTTGATATTTGTCTGAAAGTGGATTACATGGATCGCGACCAACGTCCTTTCCCATGGAACAACAACATCACTTGATGCATGACTCAGGACCAAACATTCCCGACCCAGCTCAGTATCGTCGTCTCATTGGGCGACTTTTGTATCTCACAATTAGTGGGTCTGATATATGTTATTCCGTTCACATTCTTAGTCAGTTCATGTAGGATCCTAAGGAAGGTCATCTCAATGCTGCACTACGTGTTTTGCACTATATCAAGTCCTTCAAAGGATAGGGTATTTTGCTCCCTTCAGATAGTGAACTTACACTTAATGCTATAGTGATGCGGATTGGGTGGGTTGCACCATGAACCGATGTTCAACCACGAGCTATTTCATTTTCTTGGGTAAATAGCCTATATCTTGGAGTTCCAAGAAACAATCTATTGTTTTGCGTTCCTCTACATAATCAGAATATCGGGCTATGGCAACAACTACTTGTGAAGTGATTTAGCTACGTCAATTACTTTTTGATTTATGGTTCCCTACATCTCGTCCAGCTACTTTGTATTGTGATAATAGGGTGGCTCTTCACATCAGTGCAAATCTGGTGTTTCATAAATGCGCCAAGCATATTGAAAGAGATTGTCATGTTGTTCGTGAAAAGCTCGAGTCTAAGGACTTGGTCACTGTACCTATTGCTTCCGCTCATCAACTAGCATATATCTTCACTAAAGCATTAGGCCGTGATCGTTTTTTTTTCATATACTTTTTAAGTTGGGCATTACAGATCTTCATGCTCCAACTTGAGGGGGGAGTATTAGAGATATTTGGTACATATTCTGCATATCGTTTATTTTAAGTAACACATTGTATTCTAGGCATGACATAAATCACACATTGTACTTAGGTAAGATATTCTTTGTAACCTTCTTTGGGCGTTTCTCAACTTGTGGCTCAAACCTATTGTACTATATGTATTTTCATCGGTGAATAGAATTGTGGGGGCATTCACCTAATTTACACAATCTCCAAAATTGAATCGACAATTGTTGTATGTGCCCTCTCTAATACTGCAATCTTATACGATCATCTATCTCTAAAGATCATTATACTAATATGGAGATTATATGAAAATACCAAATAAGAAAGAATAATCTAAGAGTGTTAGCTATCGTAAAACAAGTCTGAAGTGTGCATGTCATGACTCATGCCATAATTTACAACCTAAAGGGCAAATGTTAGCGACCCTTAACTGTGGAATTAAGTGGGGGGTGCTTTAATTATGAGTTGATATACTTATCTCATTGGATAAGTGCAGCTGTCATAAAGAAAGGACAACATTCACAAATCAACCCCCAGTACTGTTTGTCATCAAGGCATCCCTATCCTCTCCTCTCAACAAAGAAACTCTTATCTTCTTTGTACTAGTAGCTCCTTTTGTCTTTATAAAATGGTCTTTTATCAAACAAGTCATTTTCTTATGCAAGTAGTTTTTCTTCAACCATTTACTTTCTCTCCTCTTCTCTCGTTTTCTCTGTACTTGTGTACAAAGAATAAACGTTTGTTAAATATTATAAGATGAACATTTTTCTTTCATTAACAGCAGCATCATAGGTTGGTGGGATTTCTTTTCTTAGAGATAGACATTTATGAGGTAAGCAATCTTATCTCTCTCTGCATATATTATTTTTCCTTTTTCTATTTTTCTTTTTGTTTTCTTCATAGACTTTTTAAGTTGGGCATTACAGATCTTCATGCTCCAACTTGAGAGTATTAGAGATATTTGGTACATATTCTGCATATCGTTTATTTTAAGTAACACATTGTATTCTAGGCATGACATAAATCACACATTGTACTTAGGTAAGATATTCTTTGTAACCTTCTTTGGGCGTTTCTCAACTTGTGGCTCAAACCTATTGTACTATATGTATTTTCATCGGTGAATAGAATTGTGGGGGCATTCACCTAATTTACACAATCTCCAAAATTGAATCGACAATTGTTGTATGTGCCCTCTCTAATACTGCAATCTTATACGATCATCTATCTCTAAAGATCATTATACTAATATGGAGATTATATGAAAATACCAAATAAGAAAGAATAATCTAAGATTGTTAGCTATTGTAAAACAAGAATAATCTAAGAGTGTTAGCTATCGTAAAACAAGTCTGAAGTGTGCATGTCATGACTCATGCCATAATTTACAACCTAAAGGGCAAATGTTAGCGACCCTTAACTGTGGAATTAAGTGGGGGGTGCTTTAATTATGAGTTGATATACTTATCTCATTGGATAAGTGCAGCTGTCATAAAGAAAGGACAACATTCACAAATCAACCCCCAGTACTGTTTGTCATCAAGGCATCCCTATCCTCTCCTCTCAACAAAGAAACTCTTATCTTCTTTGTACTAGTAGCTCCTTTTTGTCTTTATAAAATGGTCTTTTATCAAACAAGTCATTTTCTTATGCAAGTAGTTTTTTTCTTCAACCATTTACTTTCTCTCCTCTTCTCTCGTTTTCTCTGTACTTGTGTACAAAGAATAAACGTTTGTTAAATATTATAAGATGAACATTTTTCTTTCATTAACAGCAGCATCATAGGTTGGTGGGATTTCTTTTCTTAGAGATAGACATTTATGAGGTAAGCAATCTTATCTCTCTCTGCATATATTATTTTTCCTTTTTCTATTTTTCTTTTTGTTTTCTTCATAGAGCTGGACAAAGAAAGGTTCACGGTTAAGGGAAAAAAAAAAATCTAGGAGAAATCTCTGCATATAACTTAAGCTTTTGAGCTAATTTCGTCCATAACCTCCATTTAACGCACATTAACTTCGGGTTGGATCCGATTTTTGTCCCCAACAACTATCTCTCTTCACGTGTAATCAAAATATGGATGATTGTGATGAGAAATACAAATAACTACTTTTTATATCTCATCATTAAATAATAGAAACATAATTCATTATCTGTTCTTCTAGTTCTTTTAAACAGCTTTAAAAAATTCTCTATAAATGTTGAATGAGATTTCATATCATTTGTGAGTCAACTCACCACAATAAATAAACAAAATGGTGGAGTTCCCCCTCGAAAATGATTGTCCAATTATCCATTTTCCCTTCATAACTAATCCAAAAAATCAAATTGCTAATCAAGGAGTTTGATATGAGCAAGCTACCACTTAAGGAAAGCAGTAAATAAAACATGGAGTAAAAAAAAAAAAAATTGGTAAGGAAACTATATACATAGGATAAGAAAGGAGTTTAGGAAGGGATTTTTGGGGATAATGCGAAAAGCTCCCAACTTTGGAAAATGTGGGTTGTGGGTTTTGGAGAACAGTAGGATATTGGTACACGTGTCCGATTCCATTGCTCCATCTGTCTTTTTGTCTTTTTCCTTTTCTTTCTTCCTTTCTTGCGAATGAGAGAGACAGAGTGAGAGAAAGTAAAGAGATTAATTCTCTCTCCTTCTCTCTTCTATAACAAGTTGAGAGAGTTGCTGAAGTCTTTAAATTGTATTTTTGATGGTGATGAAATGAGAGTGTTTTTGATGAAAGAGGGGAGGAGGGTGGTGGGATGCACGTGTGTGCAGCTGGAGGGTGAGTCCAAAGCTGTCCTCTGGCTATTAGTTTTGATTAGTTTAATAATTAATTGATTAAAGGAAAAGGATTTTTTGATGACAGCCCACCTTCGATTTTGCTTCTGTTTTGGTTCTCACTGCCGCCCATCTTTTCTCTTCTCTTCTTTCTTGTGAGTCTCTCTCTCTCTCTCTTGCTTTTCTTTTTCCTTTTTTTTTTCGCATTTTTTAATGGAGGAATGTGAAAGATGAGATTTTGGGATCTGGGTTTGCTTTATTTGATGGAATTTGGTGGTTAAGATATGGGTTTTTGTTCTTGCACCTTAATTATTGTCTTATTATTCTTGTTCTTGTTTTTTTTATTATTTGAGTTGATGATGAATGAGAATAGAAATGATCGTTTTGGGAACTGGGTTTTGTTTATTTATTGAAATTGAAAGGTGCTTTTCCCCCTAAATTCAGGTGGCATCAGTTATGTATAGCAAGGAATTGTATTTTTTAGATAATTGTGGTGAATTTACAGATTATTGTAAATAGATATTTCTGCTATCTTTTGTTTATTTTTATATTTCAGGGAATATTGCATTGTTCTTCTTTTATGATTTTGGTTTTGCCCTGATATTTTCTTTTTCCTTGAGAGAAGTCCCAATTGCATGTCATCAGATGTAAATTAACTATAAAATGATTACTTTTTCTATTTTAATTTTGTTCCAAACATTATATTTTAACCGACATTCAGCCGAAAAAATTGCTTATTTGTTTTTCCATTGCAGAAATATAAATCTTGGATCTTCTGCATCGTGGGATGAAAAACTGATGAACATTTTCTATTTACCATTAACACACTTAAATAATTTGATTTTAAGTCAATAATGCTTTTCGATCCCTTTGCTTTAACAATGCAGACATTTTCTGGTTTCTGTTATTATGTTTTGATGTTGTGGCATGAGGTCATAAGGGAAAAAACAAGGAAAAAGAAAGGAAAAGATGCATATCCTTTTCCATTTTCTTGTAATTGTGGTTTCCGTTGAAGCTCTGACTGCAGAGATTCATCATGAGCTTTTTCTAAAGAGGAAAAAGTTTGTTGTGAGAATCTTAGAGTAGGAGGGATTGTTGGACTTTCTCTTGCCAACTTTTCCCACTGAGGTTAGTTAAGATGGTTTTGGGACCCATGTTCATTCTATTTCTGAGGATGAGGTTGTAGGTTGTTGGGCTAGAAACTTTTCCTTTATGAAACAAAAGTTTTGGTATTTCTTTATTGCCTTAAAATTTCAATTTCTTCTTATTGTTTGGTGACAATATTTCTTTAAAGTGAGGAATACAAATGTTTCCCGTCTCTTTATCATTATATGTTTCTTGTGTATTACAATTTCTGAGTGGTTTTTCTTTCAACTGAATGATACCCTCCTCCTAATCTCATTAGATAATTGCTTGTTTGACATGTGAAGCTACCTCAATATTTATTAGGGTTTGGTGGTTCAGCTTTCCTCCATGTTTGATGGAGAAATATAACTATCAGTTAGCTTCAACTCTGTTTTGCTTTTTGGCCTGTCACATTTCATTAAGAGATTATGTTGTCTTGCAGTTTGTTCTTTGCTGTGGCATAAAGTTGAGGTTATCTTTAGTTGGTATGTTGGTCTTTGTTTGTGTAAAGCTGGTTTTGTTGTACTATGACTCCGGCTACTTCTAATTCATGAACATGGCTATAGGCTACAGATACTTCAAACTGTTATCTTGTCAAATGACAACTTTATTTACCAGAAACTTAACCCGAGCAAATTTCGTCTTTCTTTGTTATTTCAACTTACCCAGTGCTTCTATGAGTTCAAGTGCTTGCCCTCTTTCCTTTTTCTAATTTGAAAATTGTCTTTGTCTTTTCCTTTCCTTTTTTTTCATTTTTTCATTCTATTATTATTTTTTTATTCATCAGGCAGGTCTGGCACTTATTGAGGATTAGAAGTATGTAGTAAGATTAAGTTTCACTGGTGAACTTGGCTTATTCTTCTTTTATCATTTTAGTGTGTCAAATGTTAGGATAGAAATCTTTATCATGCACTAATTAAATTTCTTCCTTTCTTTTTTGAGTTAAGAGGCCAGGGTTATTCTCACATAATGAGTTACCTTAAGAGAGGTAATAGTTAAAATGATCTGTTGACTTAATTTACTCATTCTATTTATGTAGGAACTATTAGCTAGTAGACTAGTGATCTGCAGACATGGCTTCTTTAAATTCCGGTGATCCCAGAAGCAGAAATGAATCTCGAGTTTTTGAAAGTTTGGATGAGTTAGCCACTGACTTAGCAGAGTATATCTCACAGTTGTCTGAGATTTCAGTTAAGGAAAGAGGAGTTTTTACTATTGCTTTAACTGGAGGGCCACTCATCAGCTTGTTGGGGTATGTCATCATTTTTATTATTATTTATCTTTCTTATGTTTTACTACTCATTTGTCAAATTGAAAGATTGTATTTGCTGCATAGAAGAAATCAAAAGAAGAGGAGAAATGAAGAAAACGGTTTCTTCTCTTCTCCAATCGTTTTTATACAATCAAGCTAGAAAAAGCTTCTCTTTCTTTAACATACTCTTTACCGAGTATATTCCTTCAAGAAATTATTACTTTTTCCCTGAATTTTCTTTCTTTAATGGTGACAATATGAGGAAAAGTAATTTCTTGACGATTTCCATTGAGAGCATGTTCACCATCACCCTTTTGAAACAAGAATTGTCTAACAGCAGTTACTGGATATGCAAAAGCAGGAAACTTTGCGAAGCTCCTTATAACAAGACTGTGGATTGGACAAAATGGTATGTTTTTTGGGCTGATGAGCGTGCAGTTGCAAAGAATCATGTTGATAGTAACTACAAGCTGACAAAGGATGAGTTTCTTTCAAAGGTATAGAATGAATATGACCTTTTTTGGTTGCTCAGTAATGAATGCAAGGTGCTCTACCTCTCTAATTGGCTTTTATATTACTAAGCTTGAATATGCTTTCGTGAAAGTGGAAGAAAAAGGAGACAGTAAGGGGACACAAAACATTTCTTTGTAGATTATTTTCATGTCTACTATAGTCTGTATTATTTTAGGTTCTAAATGGATATAAGTACCTACCAAAGTTTATGGATATCACCTTTCTTTTAAGCTCTCTGGTTCTAGCTAGTTGTGTGAGTTCTGCTTTCATATTTTTTCATGATGCTTATGGAAATGTTTAAGAAGCCTAGGAGAAACTGCTTTCTTAACTATAGCACAACTTTAGCTTTTGAGGTGCTTAGTTTGTTTATGGGGGATATGTTTCAAAGTTTAAATGCTTGTGTAGTGAAACTAGGAAGGATAAGGCAGAGAGCGACCTATTGATGATGTAGGCATATGGGTTGGATGAATTGAGAAGAAGCTGACTAGTGCACTTGCACACAAGAACACACACTTTAGGGCTACATATGGATGTGTATGTATCCTTTTGTGTGCGCGCTTTTTGTGTTTGTTTGTTTATCTGTTTTTTGTTCGGGGGTTTTGCAGGGCCGGTCGGTGTGTGGATGGGGGTGTTTGGGGTTTTTTGTGGGGGTGTGGTGTGGGGGTTGGAGATTGGGAATTCCAAGTTTCATGGACAAGAAGGAAGTTATAGCTTAATCTAGTTATGACAAAATTTCTCCTTAACTCAGAAAGGTTTATGCAAGTTTCAAAGCTGGAGAAGTGCTTGATTGACTTGAATCTGATGCTCTAGTGTCATATGCAGTATTATTGTTTATTGAATTCATTTGGAGAACATGAATTCCACTATACCTAAACCTTAGTTACAGGATTCGGACTTTAGTTGTCAATGTGATTTGATAGCTTAAATTTCCAAAACTCAGCTTTTTCAAAATTTTGTTTTGGACAAATGGGAAGTCAATTGAGTATGTAACATAAAGCATAGATGTAGAACTTGGGCCAGTAAACTCAAATAGTCAGAATCAGGTATCATAGTTGCCAAATGAGTTTGTAGAAGATGTGATGCAGATGGTCTTCATCTTCAGGTAGATCTAGGGTTGCAACGTCTCTGAGATCAAGTATTGTGCACATAACGTTCTATAATTTTCGGAGACTTCAATTAAAGCTCAACAACAAACAAAAGCTGCAAATTGACAATCAATAGATAATTGTGGTAAAGCAATAACCGCTTATGTGCACTAGTCATAAAAAAGAAATGAATAATTTTGTTTTTAAATTTTACCTGCTAGACCTGTACTGACATCAGATTCTGGTTCCTAAATCTTAAATTTGCTATAGCGTGTCACCAAAAATTCAGTACACGTTGTTACCTGTGATAGTCCAACCCTATGTGTCCATGTGGGTCAAAAGCCTATCACTGTCTGGAACTTTTTTCAGACACAAACATGTGCACCGTTATTTACTTAAGGAACAACATAAGATGAATTTATATGTCTTTCTGGGTATAAACTTCAACATAATAATTGTTGTTTTCTAAAAATTTTCTGTATCCAACCAAAGAACGCTCAAATGTGTGTGCCTATGCAGAGGTAGCTCTATTTAATAAAAAAGATTACAGGCACACAAATCATATTTGCATTATGGATAGTTACATGGTACTCCTTCCCTAGGCCCATGCCAGAAAAGAATTTATTTTTTCCATGTCCGTGTGGTAATTGTGTTTTTGCTTAGATGTTCCCAGATGCAAAGCATTCAAATTGCATTGTTGCATGCATCTCGTGCATCTGCTTCGGCATTTGGGTCAGCAATATCTTCTTTATGATTGATGGGGCTTTTATCTTAGCTTAATAGTTATTCTTGTTGTTTGGCATAACTAGGTCAAGTAGTCTTTTCAAGTTTAGAATATGGAATGTGGGAAAATCTGTAATGAGTGATGGCCTTACTCCACTACAATTCAGAACATCTAACGTTGATTTCACATATCCTTGTGATAAAAGCAAGTCCAGTGAATATTTGGAAGTCGCCATTGACAAGTCCTGGCAATTGTCTCAGCATAAAGAAAGAGAAATCAGAAATGCCATTCTGCAATATAGGTGGTTGACCAGTTCAGGAATGTAAACCAACTAGGGAAATTTCCTTTATTCATTGCTCATAGGCTCGCCATTCCAGTAGGTTTTTAACAGCCCCAGAGTCATGGATGCCAAACGCTGTTAATGGTCTGAACTCACTATCAATATTAACTAGGCGCCAAGTTGGTACAAGGAATAAGGCATCATTGCATCCTACAATGCTGAAAATCATTTTTCATGTTTTTCTAGCATCACATCGGGTGCAATTGCATGCATAGAACATTGACATAAGTACTACTACTTCAACCATTTGCTACTTGCATGCTACATACTGGATCAGTGTTTGTGATGATATAGATAATTAAATCAGTGACCAAGAGAGAAGATTAGGAAGATGATAGGGAAGAAAGTTTGTTATAGTCAGCTATCAAATCAATGGAAGGCTCCAGCTTTGAGAAGTAGAGGTAAAGATCAATAACTCGATGTGTGATGGGATGGTTGATATGAAGAAATTTAATAGTTGAGACTTGAGAAGATTAATTGGAGACTATTTCACCATGTATAGGTATGCACAGGAAGGTGTATATCACATACTTAAAAGTTCTCGTAAGCTAAGCATTCATATTGGGACTTATACAAATCACTGCAATCTTTAGTCAATAACAGGAGTTAAAAGGTTGATTAAGAAGCAGTTCAACAGAAAGCTGAGAAGGATAGAAAGGATCGATTTGCAGTATTTGTTGCAGGGTTTGAGTGATTTGTATGAAAACACACTATCAAGTTCTACCAACTGTTTGGACTTTGGACTGTTGAAGATATAAATAGGTTGTGCATGTTAATTTGCATTGAGTTAAAATTTTCTATGCAATGTTTTTAGAAAGGTCAAATCAAGGAGAATGCTAGATTTTCTTATCAAGCAAGGTAAGCTTATTGATTTATATAAGGAACTAAAGTAGATATTATAATATTCTGAAGATGTGAATTGTCCCCATGATACACAAGATAATTTGTTTGGTAGATAATAGATTCTATGAACTTTTAACTAGTATTTTTCTGACAGGAAGCATGAGTTACAAATGGTATCAGAGGCTATACACCAGCCAGAGATGTATAGGCCTAATTCCTATGTACTATGCAGTATATGAGTTAGAGGTAGCAGACACATCTCAGAGGCAAGGTTTTGGGAAGCGGCGCGAAGTGGCAAGATGTTGCCTAGGCTTTCTAGGGCTTAAGCAAAAAAAAGTGCCAACGCAATTTGTTTATTTTTTTTTATATTTTCAAATAGGGACAAAAATTCAAAAAAACAAAAAAAAAGGAAAAAAAAAGAAACTATCAGGAAAATTATGAAATTACAAAACAAGCAAAAATTAGAGGAAAAAATTCTATAAATTTATATATGATGTTTATAGAGATCGGACACACATGAAATAAATGTGAAACAATACTTATATTTAATGATGCAATATTAACAAAATATTGCACCTGTTGTAATGTGATAAGCTAACATGTACTAGACTATGTACACCAATAGTCAACAAATTAATGAATTAATGTACATTATTAAACGAAAAGCTTTTGGTGTCTGCTTTTTGGTTTTTGGTTCTTTTTTTGTGCCACGTCTTTATATGGGGTTTTTGCGAGTGGAAAGCAGCTAAGAGCGCAAAACGCTTAAGCGGCTGCGAAGTGCCGCTTTTTACTGCTTTTTATAACACTGCTCAGAGGAGTGCTCTAAAAAGTCTTGATGTTTGACATGTGTCCAACAGGGACATAATTTGTTTATAAAGTCAACCTGATGGGTGGGGTTGGGGGGAATGGGGGCACATGACTTAAGGAGAAAACAATATTAGCAGGCGAATCACAGGTTTCCTAGGTACAAGCATATGGCTTGAGAAAAGCCAATACAATACTTGGATGATGATTGATGACTAGTAGAAGAGGGAGTTGAGTTTCTTCCTCAAGATATCAGACTGCATCTCAATTCATTTTATGAAGTTAATCCTCTTTTGCGTCTACTAATTATACGTTAGAACCAACATTCACTAAAATGCATATATATGTGCACCCGTGTATTCATGTGCTGCAGACAAATATCTCACAGAGTTCCATTGTCAAGAAGCATTGACATCAATTACATATTTGCAAGCTCAGACAAAAGAAGACTCAACCTTCTCTTACTGTTTGATCAACATAATCATCTCATTTTCTACTTGACTACCCCCAAACAGGTGGATCCATGTACTCTGAAGTTTATAAATTATGGCTGAAGTTTTGGACACATTTTTTCCTCAATTTGGCCAAGACTTGGTAGTTTGTCAACTTATGTATGTTGGCAAGCATTGGTAGGTCAGTAGGAGCTATTTTTTTCTCATAAAAAAAAAAGACTACAAGTCTGGTCATTGTTTAATTAGTTTCTTGTGTGGTTTTCTTGCTTATGTAGGTTAATATGGAAATACCAAAATATCTGAATCAGTGTCTTCTTTTAGAAAAAAATACAGAGGATGGAGAATGTGCTAAATTACTCATTTTCTGTCTGCATTGATCTAGCAATATATAGCTAGTCTGCTAAAATAGCTACCTTACCAAAATAATTCCTAGGTTTCAGTAAGGGGGGCAAATGTTTTCAGCATATATTTTCCAGCAAGTTATTTATTATCTGATTTTCATTGACCATAAGTTGCTTTCAACTTAACAGAAGTTATCCTGGCTCTGCCTCTGATCTTCTATGCATTAGCGCTTTGTTGCAATTCTATGAAGTAATATGTTATTAGGTAATAATTCTTAATCAAATGTCAGGTGTCAGTTCTGAATAGTCACATTCACTCCATCAACGACAATGTGACAGTAGACCAGGCGGCAACCGACTACGAGTTTGTCATTCGCCAGCTGGTCAAAGTTCGAACGCTAGATGTCTCAGAAAGCAACGACTGTCCCAAATTCGACCTTATACTCCTGAGCATGGGCTCTGACGGCCATGTAGCCTCTCTCTTCCCTGGGCATCCAGCCCTTGAGCTGAGAGAAGACTGGGTCACTTACATCACCAACTCTCCCGTGTCTCCACCCGAAAGGATCACCTTCACCCTTCCTGTCATCAACTCTGCTTCCAATGTCGCCATTGTCGCAGTGGGGGAAGATAAGGCCAGAACAGTGCAGCTTTCCATTGACCAAGGCAACACTGACGTGCTTAGTGGTTGCTCAGTGCCAGCGAGGATGGTTCAGCCGACTGAAGGCAAGTTGGTTTGGTTCCTAGACAAGCCAGCTGCATCATCAGTCCGTAGTGACCAATAACGATGGCTAGCTCTTTGCCCTCAGCCGGTAGTAGTAGTACAGTTAGTGGAGTCGTGTGTCATCTGTGAATGGGTGTGTGTAGGTGGAGCTCGCTCTCTCTTTCCCTCACTCTCTTTTGTTTCTCTTTTTTGTGGGATTGTGGGGGGTTTAATGTACTTGGCTCATGATGAGAGTGTTAGCACAGGAAAATAAATAAAGCAGTTTCGGCTCAGTAGTTAACGATGGTCTTTTTCAGTTGGGAAATAGTTGAGAACAAAAGGAGTGTGTGTCTTATGGTGTAAAACTCAATGAGATGATATTCTGGAAATTAACCGTAGGTTTTGAATTAAGTGATCAGTTTTGAAGTAAGTGCTCTTTCATCGCTACTGTTCTGCGCGTTACTTGGTGTTCTTCTTGTATTGCTTAAAGGTAAAGGTTTATCGTAAAACTTTTACCAATATTACATATTTGAGTCACAGCTTCGTACTTGTATGCGAATGGTGAAAATTATGAATGAGGTGCCTCTTTTTCTCTTATGAATTGTTGAAACCTGTTGCATATCAAGACAGTTTTACCTTCTGTTGAGGTTGTGTATGATTGTTGGTGCACTTTCATGAGCTATGATTTAGCTTCAGTGCATGAAAAATTTTCCTCTTCATATAACCAAAAATAAAGATAAATATATGCCAAATGATAATGAGATGTCAGGTTTTTCTACGCAAAATCTTCATGTAAGGAAATCTATCATATGTGAACTTCTCGTTAACTACACTGTGGCTGATGCTTTCGTACGAACAAAATGCCATTTCTTCATAATTTTTAACGCTATTATGCATTGCTAAAACTGTTAACATAAGAGCCCTTAAATTATTTTTTTTAGATTGATGCTAAACCTAAAATTCACTTGTTTCATGTTTCAGTTTCTTGAACAAGACAGCATCATAAAAGAACACCATAGAAAAGAGAGAAACATGTCGTTAAACAGAGCAAAGCTTAAACAAATGCTCAAGCCAAGTAAAAATACAATATTCACCAACTAAACAAAAAGTAGTGAATAAGGTACCATAGGAAATCTCCCACCTTGTTTCAAATGAATACAGCTGGATATGGTAGCTAAGAAGAAGGTGGTTGCTGTGTGTGAGAGACAAGGACAAGTTATCTGTTGCCTTTAATTTCCTATATTATTTCATGCATGATCCTATCACTCATCAAAGTTCATGACCCAATTCTTCAACCAATGAGAATATGCACGTACTTTCTTTATATTTGCCTTTAGCATGATTTGATCTAGACTTAGGGATGGAGTTGGGGGAGAGCTTTATTCTAGTAAGTTAGGTACTCTTACCATTGTCTGTTTACATACATGGATATGCTTTTTCTTTTAATACAAAAATCCTCACTGAGAAAATCTCATATATTTGGATTTGATTCATTCCGGCATCCCTGTTTCAATAAAAGTGAAAACCTTTGATAATATCGTCTATTTGGTACTTTATAAATGACTATTCCTAGAATTTTTGTACATATTTTATGATTATCGTGCATTTATTTATATTTATCAAGCAAAATGGTCCATTAACCTAAAATTTTCGGGGTCAAATGAGCATAGTTTCATATTAAAAAGAAATTAAATAACTTAAATAGAAAGTTTGAGTTAATAACTAATTGTGCTGATAAACCACCCTGAGTGAATCTTTTTATTCTTAAAAGTTTTATAGAGGCGGATAGTAACTTCTGTAGTCCTACTAAAAATTTTGGTAATTTCTTACTCAATATTTATT
>CM022704.1:31718966-31721466 GCA_012295165.1 Asparagus setaceus
CTATTGTTAGTTAATTATAGGGATAATTGCGAACACACCATTCTTGATATTCTTGTTGGAGAAAGCATGTGGATGCTAGATCGAGTTATTCATGTGAAGAGTCACTCATTTTCTTGTCTCATAAATGAGTCGAGGGCAACTGGGCAAGATGTTCTATGTTACGAGTCCTAGGTGTATACTTAACTGACATCAGTTTAAAAGGAAAGATATGGGAAGCACTAGTGTACCTGTTTCATCATGTTTCATCTTGTCATGTCTTGTGTCTACTAAGCGATTATATCGATAATATCTGTAACCGATCTTTCTGAACATGAAAACACCAATTGTGTATGTGAATTGGATATGTGAATTTGTGGATGTGAATTGGATATGTGAATTTATGAATTGGATATGTGGATTGTATCTCATTTCATTCGATGCTTGTTGTCTTTGAAATTGGATCTCATTTCATTCTAGTATGTATCGTTGTAGTATGTCTGCTTTGAAGTTGTGTATGTGGATTGGATATGCTAAAATTGGATCTCATTTTATTACGATATAAGAGTGAAAGATGAAGATGTGTTGTATCTCATGTTGAATATCATGTATCCAAATATGTTGTTTTGATGATAACATATTGCATTCGTATCATTTTATGCCTTAATAGTCGACTAATTAGAATAGTAGTGGACTATCATAGCTTTGTGTCAAAATATAAGTTTCTCGTTTTTATATAATAGTCACTAATATATTGTAGTCGACTACTTAAGACAAACATTACCATGCATGGTAATGTTTATCTTAAGTAGTCGACTACTATTCTAATTAGTCGACTATTAAGGCATAAAATGATCTGAATGCAATATGTTATCATCAAAACAAACCTGAAGAAGGCAATCAGATTAGCACTAATCGAAACAAATTATATAACGCTCATGATCAGCAATACTCCTCCAAGAAGACACAATTGCACACAATTTAAGTTCACTTTTCATATATACAAGTAAATAATCTAGCATAACAATTTTTGATGCTAACTCTCATGAATCTACAAATTCCAAGCATCACACAGAGCCAAAAAATATTTGAGTCTTTTCCTCACTCACATATGCAGCAACCATTTCATACCAAATCGTCAAACTCTTACTCTCAAGCTTAGAAAACACTCTCTCAGCATATTCTCTCTTCCCACTCTCTCAGCAACCATTTCATTCCAAACCGTCACAGAATTCGGCTTCTCACTCAAACACATCGGGGTGGAGCTGGATCTTCACCATGTATCCATGGACGGCGGAACCGAGGGAGAGGGAGCGGAGCTCGGAGCAAGCTTTGAGGACCTTGGGGATGAGGAATTTGTCGGGGCGAGCATCGTCAGAGAGCATGGTGGAGAAGGAGGAGAGGACTGAGGGCCATTGGTGGGACCGAGGGTCGGTGGAGATTGATTGGGCGTAGAAAGGTGCTTTCTTGTTTGGTTGGGGAATTTCGTCGAGCACCACGTGGGTTTGGTTGGATGAGGAGGGTGTCGAACTCAGTTTAAGGGCGGATTAATGCTCATGGCGGGAGATCAAAAGGCAATCCGATGAGTGGATCGATCGGAGATCAAAGGAGGTCGGAGGTCATTGATCAATCGGAGATCATCGAGATCGGGATCAAAATCGGAGATCGGATCGGGATCATGGGTGGGAGGAGAGGGAGGGAGGGAGGGAGGGGAAAGAAGGGAGAGGAGGGAGGAGTGGAGGGTTTAAAAATCGGTCAGGTCTGATCAGTCGCATGAAAATATCTGTATATATATATATATATATATATATATATAGGGTGGCATTAGGCCATTTTGATAATGAGTTAGAGGTAGCCATGTAAGGACCCACTCTATTTATCATATCAAAGGTGTGGGTCTCACCACTCTATCTCTTGATAGCTCATTTTGCTAAATGAGCCACCTCATAACCATCAAACCATATATATATATATATATATATATATATATATATATATATATATATATATATATATATATATAGAGAAAAGCCTTATGAACTTAAGTTCATAATGAATAGTGGTGCACCAACTTTTCTAACCACTCATCTTGCTTTGGGATCCGTGAAAGATATAAAGCCCACTTTGAGATTTGTGCATCACAAATCTCAAGGCAAGATGAGTGGATAAAAGTTGGTGCACCTATTCATTATGAACTTAAGTTCATAGAGCCTTGCTCTATATATATATATATATATATATATATATATATGGAGCAAGGCTCTATGAACTTAAGTTCATAATGAATAGTGGTGCACCAACTTTTTATCCACTCATCTTGTCTTGAGATTTGTGATGCACAAATCTCAAAGTGGGCTTTATATCTTTCACGGATCCCAAAGCAAGATGAGTGGTTAGAAAAGTTGGTGGATGACTATTCACTATCAACTTAAGTTTATAGGAGTCTTGCTCTATATATATATATATATATATATATATATATATATATATATATATATATATATATATATATATATATATATAT